>JAQIFY010002734.1:0-13102 GCA_028533085.1 Varecia variegata | reverse complement strand
GGGTGGGAGGATGAATGGATGGATGAATGGTGGACAGGTGGGTGGGTGCCTGGTTTGGTTCTTTAAAGGATATTACAAACTACTCAGCACTCAGAAATCTCCCCATCCAATAACGATTCATCCAACATTGCCCTTGAACTGAACCTCAAATACCAAGGCATAAAACTCCTTTTGTCGGCCAGGCGCGGTGGCTCACACCTGTAATCCTAGCACTCTGGGAGGCCGAGGCGGGTGGATCGCTCGAGGTCAGGAGTTCGAGACCAGCCTGAGCAAGAGCGAGACCCCGTCTCTACTAAAAAATAGAAAGAAATTATCTGGCCAACTAAAAATTTATATAGAAAAAATTAGCCGGGCGTGGTGGCGCATGCCTGTAGTCCCAGCTACTTGGGAGGCTGAGGCAGTAGGATACTTGAGCCCAGGAATTTGAGGTTGCTGTGAGCTAGGCTGACGCATGGCACTCACTCTAGCCCAGGCAACAAGCAAGACTATGTCTCAAAAAAAAAAAAAAAAAAACTCCTTTTATCCTTCAGGAAGAAAAACAATAACAAAAAGCTTGGAATTCATCACTGGAATTAGGAAACAGATTTAAATATACATTCTCCTACAGCATGTGCTGTAAGGTCATAAGCAAACAGTTGCATGCTCAGTTCTGGAGGATGCATGTTTCAGGGTTCATGGCCCTAAGGGTCTCAAACACCCACCATGAATAAGAGAACACTTAAAGACATGGGCATCACAGCTCCCATCCCTCCAAGTGCTTGGGCTGTATTATTTATTCAATACTGTCAGAGATTTTGCAAAAAGCAGAAGGGTGTAGATTGGGGATGGAAAGGAAGCAAAGCAGCTAAATGTCACAAACAGTACCTGTCATGCAACGGAAAAGCAGAACAGTCAATACTGAGAGAACTCAGCTTTGCCAGCAAGACTCTTCTTCCCGCAGTGGGTCATACAGGCCATAACCAGAGGAGCTGTAAGTTAACAGGCGGCCCAGGCTTCCCAGACTCTGATTAAAATTCAGTAACATAGTGATTCCCCCAATATATTAACTAACAAAGTTTGAAATTTCCCCCCCCCAAAAAAAAAAAATCTCAGAGCACACTCAGGTATCAGAGTAATTATAAATTTTCGAGGCATGACTTTCTGCAGAACTTTACAGAAACTTGAGGTGGCATTCTTAAAGGGAGACTTCATCACTGTAAGAAAAAAAGAGCCCAGCATGTCCTCATTAGGAGGGAACATCTGTGCTCCTCTCCAGAGAGTAGTTCAGACTTCCCCTGGCATAGAGATATCTGTCAGAGAAAACCCTCTGCAGAGCTTTCTAGAAATGCCTCTTGCACAATCTAGGCATAGGGTAGAGTTTAAAGAATCTTACCAAGAAGTCATGCAATAGTTCTCAAAGCATGGGCTAAAGGCTGTTTGCTTGGAGCTTTCATGTTTATAACATGATGATTTCTATACCTTTGTTTCTGGTATCAATGAAGACATTTAATGAAACCTGCGGGTATCTTTCTTTTCATTCAATTCTGGTAAAATACTGTTGGCACAAGCAGTATTCGACAAGAATAAGCCCTGAAGGGGCCAATGAGGTTACATGGGACAATGCATGTAAAATCTCAGCACCCTGCACAGTGCTTTCTAAATGCTACATGCACTTGTTTGCTGTCGTCACCATCATCATGCTCATCATTGGATTTCTCCTTCGTCAACAAACCAGAATGTGTGAGAATCATTAGCCAAGTGTTGCCCACACATGATTAACATGAACTGCCCAGGATGCATGCTGAAAACAGATTCCCAGGCCCTACTGAATCAGAATCGGTGGGAAGCTGTATTTTTAACAACACACCATCTTCATCAGGGAAGCTTAGGAAATACTCCAATGGTTCTCAAACTCATTCAGGAAATTAAAATTTGGGGGCCCTTTTCTTCTTCCTTAAGAAAAGCAAATACATTGCTCTATTGAGTCACACACAGCAGTGTTAACCATCTCTTCCAAAATTAAGTGAGGCCATGATCACTGTTAGGTTTCACATATAGTTTCCTTATGTTAAGGCTTCTTTAGCCACAAACATTCTCCATGTTCTCTTCTTGGAACGTGATATGGCATAAATCACATCCGGGAAACAAAATTCCCACGATTGCTGGAGAAAATGTTTCACTTGAAAGAATCCCTCCCTACTGGTCCCAAAGGGCACTCCAAAACATCTCAGAGAAGAAAAGTAAAACCTTACCTACCTGGATCCCCTCAGATGTATTTACTCTGTCAGGTTCTTGGGAGAGGGATGATGGCTGCAGAAGTAATGGGGAAAGAGGGAGGGGTCCCTGAGCCGACATCCCATGGGGTTTTCAGACTAGAAGTGACAAGTTAATGGTGTAAAAGCCACAGGGGAGGAAAAGCAAAGAGGCCTGATAATCAACCTTGCACTTTTCGACCACTTACTACATGCACGAAGGTCGATGTCTCTTGCAAACAGGGAGATCAGAAGAGCACACTGAAGGGTTGATTTACAAGAGAAAGGGGGTAGGTTTAAAAGGAGACTCCATGGTAAAGCACTGTAGGGCTAGCACCAGCAGGGAGCTATTACTGCCTCAGGGCTGAAGGAGCAGGGAATGGACTGGTCACTAGAATCCCCAAGTTATCAGAACTAGCCACCTGGCAGAAGCTATGGGCTTTCTGCAGAGGGCTGTGGTCACAGCAACCTGGAGCTGGGCATTCTTCTGCCCTCTTTTTCCCCTCTGGTTGAACCCAACTAAAAGCCAAAGGGAAGCAGGGGAACAAGGGTGGAGAATGGATCTGGAGAGGGTAAGTAGAGAACATCCAACATATTCACTAAGAGCCAGATACTTATATGTCATATGCCCAAACTTACAGTCTTTGAATAAACACACTACCTGTGATAGATTGCACTGTCATTCAATTGTGCCCCACCCTCCGCCTGGTACTCCTGCCCTTCTGCCATTGACTCTGAGGTTCCGCTCACTGGAGGCAAACCCTATTTCCCCACCCCACTGGTGTTCGATTGGGCCACATGACTTGCTCTGGCACTGGGATGAAGAAGAATTGATAGTGCCAGTTCTGAGCCTACCCCTTAAAAGGACTCACACAATTCTGCTTTGCCCCCTTGTACTTCTGCCATCACCATGAGAAGAAACTGCCCCAGCAGCCAGCTGGTTCTAAAAGATGAGAGACGTGGAAAAGAGCTTCCCCAGCCAACCTGCAGACCTGTGGCTTAAAGCAGAACAGTTCAGCCATCCCATAGACCCATAAGAATATAATAAATGCTTCTTGTTGTGTGCCAGGGCATTTTGGGGTAGTATGTTATGCGGTAATAGCTGACTAATACATCAGCCTACCTGGGTAAATAAGCCATCTCAATTCAGTAACAGAAGCTACAGGTGTCTAGATGAAAGGGAAAGGATGGGCACAATTGACAGAATCAAGTCCCATGTGGGGGCTAAAGGTCAGAAGTGTCTAGCCAGGAGAGGGACCATGTGAAGTCCCAAGGCTTAGACATGAAACCTATCCTGATATGGAAGCCTATTCTCAGTGATAATATAAACCTCCCCTCAGAGGCACAGATGCTTCGTTTATTGATTTATACCCAGTCTTCTTGTTCAAACAGGACTTAAGGCTGCTTACAAAAATGCCGACAATAAAATAAGCGAGAAAAGCAGAGCAGCAAGAAAATGGTGCTATGTGAAACCAAGGGGTCAACAAACCAAATGCAAGTCCTCCTGCTAGACACGAACTACAAAGGTGCCTCTGAGCTTCCCAGCAGCTAGAACAAAGATAGAAATAAGATTCATGGCATGAGTAAGGTATAGATGAGCCAGTAATTCAGAAAGAGGACAACTGTTTCCTGGAACTGAGATCTTATAGACAGGTCTTTCATGAGGCCTCATAAGACACTGGGTTATGTTGGGAACAATGTCCTCACCAAAAACACACTGAATGCCATAACGATGATGGTGATGATCATGATGATGATAGCAGCAGCTAATACTTACTGTTTCCCATGCACACACAGGTGTCTTCTAGGTGCTCAACATACAACAATTTAGTTTGCTTATTATCCTCAAAGAAAGTACAATGTCTGTTCTCATCCTGACCCACAGGGGAGCTACCTTTGGGAGGACAAGGACTTAAGCAAAGCACTCCGGGGACACCTCTCTGAGAAAGAAGTCTAAACCAAGAATATATCTAGAGTACCCCAGGAGAATCCGGAAATCAAGATTTATAAATAAAACATTCCAGTTTTTCAATATTGGAAATTGTAAGACCAAAGAATGACACTACCGTACCGCCCTCGGACTAGCAGTCGGCAAATGTGCCACCAGTGAGCAACGCCACCGCCACCAGCCAAGAACCCAGGCAGCCTCCACTCACTCTACTGAGAAAACCAAACTCTCCTTCCTTTTCTGAAGAGGAGGCGGGGAGTGGGGCCAGAGGTGGGAAGAGTGAGAGCAGAAAACAAGAAATGCCATATACATGCAGCCATCTTCCTCCCTTAAAAATCAATCCCTATTTGGAAATGTTTGCTGCCCCTTCTTAAACAAGACAGATGACCTCAGGGCCAGAGAAATAAAATCCTTTGCCTGTCTCGACTCAACAGGTTCTCTGACAAGCTAAACACAGCTGCACTTCAACTGCTATTTTTAGACCCAATAATTTCTGCCTCTCTTTTTCTCTCTGAAATATTCTTTACAGATTTGCCAAATACGTTTATCTAGGCTCTAACTCCATGACAATCATTTCGAGTACAGAATCGTCACTGTGGCATCTGCTCGCTGCTATTGTCATTACTTTAGGAACATACTCATAAAACACGTGAAGGGCTTCTTCCTCCTTGCAGTGGAGGCTACCTGCCTCTATTTGTTGCCAGAGTCTGAATAAGGAACAGGAAGAGGAGATTTTGCCAAACTGATTTCCTCTTAAAAAAAAAAAAAAAGGTGAAAGGAAAAGACCCAGAAAGGGGCCACCCGGAAAACCCTCCAGGACAGTGTTTCTCAAAGTGGCTGGAAACCTAGATGTCCAGGTACACGCCCTCTGCCCCAGATGAATCCACGTGGAATTCCCTGGGGATGAGCTCCTGATCTATAACTGTCACGCACCACAGCAACCAGATTTGAGAATGTTGCCCAGACTCCAAAGCCCATTCCAAGTCCAACCCTAGGTTAACTTTCACTTTCTTCGGACTCTCTGTTGAAGCAGACAGCTGCAGAGGGTACCAGTGTCATCTAAAGTGTTAACAAGGTAAATATCAGGGGTCCCGAAAGCTTTCAGGAGATCGTCTCGCTTTCCAGACCTTGCTCAACACTGCCCAACTTGATTCTAGAAGCTTGCATCTACACGGGGCAGATAGTTGGAGCACGACAGTTTCAAAGCAAGAGCAGAAGTGGAACTTGGCCTGTCCCACTGCATTCAGCATCCAACATGGCCCAATAACACACATTCCTACTCGCCCACAGATACTCATGGATCCAGCCAGCCAGCCAACATGTTGTGGGTGTCACTCTCCTATACGTTGTCTAACAGGCACCACCATCCCCTCATGTGCTCAAGCCGCAAGCCTATGCTCAGGACGCATGCTTGACTGTTCTCTTTCCTCCCTTTTTCACATCTAAGACTACTTCAGCTATCCCTACTGTCTTTCCCTCCACAGGTCTCCAGACCCACTGCTTGCCCCTGCCCCCACCATGACCACCCCACTCCAGCCACCTTGCCCATTCTCACTCCCTAGCTGGGTTGTCTGCTTCCTCTCCTGCCTCGCCCCACATCTGCTCTGTCCATAGAGCCAGAGTGAGCTTTTGCAAACATCTATCATATCACATCACTGCCCTGCTTCCCAGAGCACAGAAATAAAACCAAAACTTCTTAGCATAGCCTATGTAGCCCAACACAATCTGGTCTTCATCTACCCCTCTGGGTTCTTTTCATACATTATTTTTTCAATCTCCTAGCAACACTTTTAAGTAGAAATTAACCTCAGTTTACAGATAAGATTCCAGAGATTCGGAGAAGTAAAGCAATTTGCCCAAAGTCACACAGCCAGTAATGATGGAGCTAGAATTTATGCCCGTGTCTTTCAGACACCAAAGTCCATGTTCTTTGTACTCGACTTCCTGGCTCATGTTAACCAGATTTAAAAACAGAGATATGGCAGGTAGCCCCTAGGATTCCACGCTAACATACATATTCCCAAAGGTCAGACCTGAGTTGATTTGGGGAGAGCTGAATGGCTACACATAGGAGCACATCTGAAAAAGAAAAAGACAAGGAAGGGAAGAGGAGAAGAGAAAATGAGAAAGAGTAAACAATGGATGCTACGGTCGACATTTAAAACAGAATTGCAAAACGCAGCTGTAAACCTCCATCTGCTTTGGGCCAGAGCTCTGTTAAGCTTCCAATGCCAGAGGGTTGGGCCAACAGTGACTTTCCCTCTCCCTAGAAGTTGCAGTCCCTGGATACGTCACCTCTCCCGAGACAGCGGACAAAGTGAATCAGCCGTCACGTGGTACAGGCTCACCAAAGCCCCTTTCCGACTGAGATGTCCTCCGGCACAGTCAGAGTTTCCTTCCCTCGGAGCGCAGAAGGGAAAGCCCCTCCTTCCAGCCATCCTAATTTGTTCCATCCCCTGATTTTTCTTGTGGTGGAACATAAAGTCATGTAATGTAACTAGATTTTCAGAAGGATTCCCTGCCTTTTCACAAACATAAAGTACTGACACATGTTTTCTCAGACATCTATCTTTCCACATCGTCAATTCAAACTCGAACAAAACAATAAAAAGTGGCATTTTTTTCCATAAAGATTCCTCCCTAACAGCCTATTAATACTGACTAGTGGTGAAACCTCCCTATCTTGTTTTTCTAACATCTGGAATCAGGTAGTACCTGATATGTACTTCATATGTACCATATTGCTAATTTGCATGCCTAGAATTTTCCAATTTTATTGATAACCATTAGAAAGTTTATCATTAACATTAAAATAATAACTATGAAAAAGCCCTCTGGGAAGAAGCTAATTTTCAAAAAATGCTCTGCAAGAAATCATTTATAACTGCATATCCTTGGGAGGCATATGGGGAAGAGGGGCTGAATCTGATTCAGTTCAACAAAGATGGGCTGCGAATCCACCACGTGGGCCCCTGGGTTGATACAAGGAGGAGGGGATAAACTTGGCACTTCCAAACAGCCTAGGGCCTGATGGGAGGGTTAGATACCATATAAGTGACTAGAATATTTGATACAATATGTTAAGTTTCACACACGAGGTACTTCAATATATGCTAGACCACAGCAGAGACTATTTGCCTAGCCAATATCCATTCTCTATTTTTCCCTTTTAACTGAACTAAATTTTATTCCAGTCTGCAATGTGTCTAGCTAACAGGCAACACTTTTCTGTCTCTCCTGGAAGAAGAGGTGGTCAATAAGACGCAAGCAAAAACCATCATGAGAGGCTTCCAGGGAAGCTCCTTAAAGACAGACAAATTATCTGGAGATGTACTCTTTTGTATTCTTCTCTTTTCCTTCTTTTTCATATGTGGAATTTGGATGTGAGAGCTGGAGCTCCAACAGTCATACTGGGCCATAAGGTGGCATTAAGGCTGGAAGCCATGTTCTAAGGATGGTGGACCAGAAAGAAAGATCCAAGATCCCTGAAGCCACCATATCAGTCCTGAACTACTAATTCTGTGTGAGAACAATAAACCTCTATCTTATAAACTTATTTGGGTTTTCTGCTACATGTCATTTGACTTGGCCTGAAAAAGCAGTGATACCACATAGCCACTAGGAGAGGAGTCAAGAAAATGGTGGGCTGATGAGAGAGTGTCCCTGGGGCTGTGAGCCCACTGAGGAGGCTACTGCCCAGATACTGGAGGACAGGTTCTCAGAAATTCCCTTGGGAAGGATAGGATACTAAATAATGATGGAGGGGACAATGAGGCATGGACAAGTCTCCTGTCCTTAACATGATGTAACTTCCACTCATCAGTTACAAACAACCCAACTGGCCTTCTTCCTCCTCTCCTTCTCTGTTTGCCCCCCTTTCTCAGCCCTAGGTGACTGGGACATGACTAATCAGGACTAAACCTTAGAAGCAATAGGGAGCAAACATCTCAGGACTTTCCCATACCTTCTTTCTTCCCTCCCACCATCATGAGGCTTTTCTCTGCAGACCTCTTGGGGACTTGGACACAGAAATCGGTGGGGACCTGCCAGGAGCTTGCTAAGATTATGGATTATGAGAGGCAGATTTCTCTCATCCCTATTTTAAGGACAGAAGGATACCAAGCAAAATTCCTGATCCCATCTAAATCCAAATCAGAGGAGTGGGACAAGGCACAGAGAACTGTGTCTCTTAGCCGAGTTAGCAGACATAATTCCAAGACTGCTGAGGTTAAGGGACCACCTTGGCATGGCCAAGCCATGGGGAACAAAGGATGGGGTGGGGGGCAGGAAGAACTCCCTGAGGGAATGCCAAGTCAAGACTGAGACCGACAGCTGCTCTCTCCCTTGAAAGTCACTCAAAAGTAGACTGGCCTTTATGTTTCCCACCAAAAAGTAGCATGTTATTCCATGTCCCTGTAAGGACAGAGACCCTTCTAAAGGAGGTGAGCTCTCCTGACCTTTACTCACACCAGCTCATAAGACATGTAAATCCTTACGAAATGAGCTCATCCAAAATTTCCCAGCAATGAACTAAAAGTTAGCAATATCAAGCAGTACATGTAAAAGTTCCAAAATCAAACGCTTTTTCTTCCATGGGAAACGCAAGTTTTTAAAGACAAAAGTAACCGGAGTCAGAGTATCTTCCCCAAGTGAGCATTTCTTCTACCTCTTAGCTGTAGTGCCTCCCCCAAAAAATTCTTTCTAGAACTAAAAATACCAACCTTCATTAAATTTCTTTTCCTCACTAGAAACCATGTTAGGGCTTGAGACTAAATAGCAAGAATTCTTTAAAACTACATTATTTTTAAAAAGTAAATAATGACCAAGGGAAAAAGAATTCCATGTTTTTCCAATACAACATAAAGATGACAGCACAAGATAATAGTGAAGCCCTCCGGGAAGAAAGACCAATACACGAATCATTCAGGGCCCTATTTATACTCCAAGTGACTCTCATGACTAAATAAAAATGTGTTTGTGTTTCCACAAATCTACTTGGATTTCACATGTTCTGTGCACTCAGCCACCACTTGGTAGGAAGAACTTACAAAGCTTTACAGTAGATGTGGAAATGGAAGGCTTTATTAATTGCCGATCTTGTACCAAATCCTAATTAAAAAACAGAACAAAAAAAATAGTTCAAGAGAAGTTTTCAGTGGATGTGGTGGCTGGAAGGCAAGGCTGCTTATTCCAAAATTAAAGCAGCACTAAAAAGCATGTAATCTCTCCAGCCATCATCCCTGCCACTTCCTTTTCCTTTTAAGGATACATTAGAAACGCAGTGGAAGATGGCTGGGAAAACCCATTTGGATGGTACACTCACAGCAGAAATAGCTAGTTCCACTGTTGGTCCTTGAGCTTTGAGAAGCCCCATTGGACGGGTCTCCAGGGAGCCCAAGTTTGCCTTTGTCTTTGAAGAACACAAAAAGGCCACTGCTCTCACAGCCATCACCCATGAGGGTGCCAACACCACCCTTGGCTCAGAGGAGGCCAAAAGCATCATTTGGGTGCCATGAGCATAGTCACTCAGTGTCCAGCCAGGATTCCTTTTATACTCAAGAAAACTAAAGCAATTAACTGAGGCTCGAGGCATTCCCACCCAAAGAAGAAATGGAAAGTGGGGTATAACTAGTGAACATGGGAATGTCCACACATCCACGGGGCGGTGTCATGGCTGCACCACAGGAAGTAAATGACCTCTCTGGATGTGGCCCTCTCCACCCCTACTGGTGACCTGTACCACATCAGAGGAACAGAGCCCAAGGACTGGACTGCCCCAGGATGGGTCCTGAGGGCAGGGGTTGGCCTGTGCCAAACTGCACCACACAGCACTCCAGCAGCACACGGTTCCTGAGCTCTGAATGAGCATGCTGACTTGATTCTACCATTTCTGCTTCACTTTTTTTTTAAAATGAGACTGTGGTTGGGGCCTACTCCCCTGGCTGTGGCATGCACGGCATTGCTGCCATGCTCCATGGCATCTTTCCCCCCTTACTGTCCTCCCGCCCCAACCTCTCCAACAGGACTTTGTTAAATGGAAAGTGATTCCAGGTGTAACATCTCCCAACCTCCCTCATGCTATTGTAACTGAAATAGCTCATAAGAAAAGGAAGATCTCAACACTTAGGTATCACTTCTTCATCAAAAAGCTGGCTTTCTCTTATTAAAGGAAAAAGAAAATCAAGCCTCCCCATTCACAGGAAGTGCATCTGCAGGAAGGTTATAGTGTTTCTACCAAGAAACATTAAGAGGCTGACCCAGGTCAAGGCCAAATTCATCCTTTCCTCCTCCCAGCTCCCCAGCCCTGTGTGCCCAGCTGTGAGGAGGGCCCTGGCATGTCTTGTCATAGTCAGCTGCATCCTCCCTGGAGGATGAGGTCCTTGAGGACAAAGACAGAGGTTTGTTTACCTCTGTGTCCCTAGAGACCAGCAGTCCCCAGGGCAGGCACTCCACAAACAAGGGTAGAATTAAAGCCACCTTGAGGCTTCCCTACACTCTAGCTCACAGCAACCTCAAACTCCTGGGCTTGAGCAATCCTTCTGCCTCAGCCTCCTGAGTAGCTGGCACTACAGGCACGCGCCACCATGCCCGGCTAATTTTTTCTATATATTTTTAGTTGTCCAGATAATTTCTTTCTATTTTTAAGTAGAGATGGGGTCTTGCTCTTGCTCAGGCTGGTCTCGAACTCCTGAGCTCAAACGACCCACCCGCCTCGGCCTCCCAAATGCTAGGATTACAGGCATGAGCCACTGCGCCTGGCCCAGGTTTTTTCTTAAGATTGATTTTCAGGGAGTCTGAAATTAGCCCCCTTAAAGTCAATTATTAAAACCTTGACCTATTATCAGAATAACAAATGCTTTGGGTTTTAATGACTTGCTTCCACAGTGCCCAGAGCATTTTCCGGATAGCCCCATTTCTGGCAAGTGGGTTATCTGCAGCCACGCAGCCATGCTTCTACAGCCATCCTTTGTCACCTTTGTCAGAGCCCCCTATCAGGATGGCCTGGACACTCCACAAGACAGCCAGAGGACAGGAGGACCATTCCGGGTAAAACAAATTGGGCTTGGGTCCTGCCTCACTGCTTTCTGCTTATAAGACCTCAGGCAAAGCCACTTTCTTTCCTCTCTGGGCCTCAGTTTCCTTTTGGGTATATGACAGTACATACTTCACAGGGCTCTGGCAAAGACTAGGAGAGACAACTCTAAAGAGGTTAGAATAGAGCCTGGGTGTAGTAAGCACTCAATAAATGCTAGTCTTCATCAATGTTATTTTTGTGACTCTCACTATCTTTATTTACTCTTAAATAGGAGACAGCAGAGCAAGTCAAAGTAAATAGCAGCATGAACAAAACACTAGTAGGTGTGGGTCTAGAGGAATATGTTGTTATACACCTGCTGAAGGCCAACTGGTGAACTGGGACTCCACCTCCTCACAGCGCTCTGTGCCACCTCTACACTAGCAAATGGGACAATCGAGAACCTGCTTCTGCAAAACAGGAATGCACAAGGGGGAGCTCACCAGCTGCTTGGAGCATGGGTACCTTGGGGTGACAAGCAGTCCGTGGTTGTGTAAACTTCGTCACCACCAAGATTCTCACCAATGGACATCCATTTATCACCAAACGTTGAAGTGCAACTGTGTGGAGCTGCCCCCCACCCTCTCTATTAGCCTGGACTCAAGAGACCCTTCAGGGGAGCTGCCTCCAAGGAAATATACTCTGTACATAGATCAAAAAGACTCTGGAAGGCAATTCTAGGACAGGACTTCCGGAAGGTTCTGAGAATGGGCTCCACCTCTGAAAGTCTGGGCCAAGTGACTCTGATCCTGCTGTGGCCCTAATGCCGACACGGACCTACTCTTCTAACATGACCCCAGATCGGCACCACCTGGAAGGGCCGAGCACAGCCCCACCCAGAGAGCCCTCCTCCTTCACTGAAGGAGTGCAGCTGCAAAGCCTGTGGCCTGCAGAGGTTGGCACAGTTAATATTCCCCCCTCAGATGGGAAATGACAGTGCAATGGCAGGGAACTTTCCAAAGGCTCAATAAGAAATCAACTGTGGGGCTAAGAGAAGACAACTCAGGAAGTTTAGGAAAAGGTAACCACATCCCAGTGGGAGTTCAACAGCTTTATAGCTTATTGGTTAAAACCCTAAGCTTTAATTTCAGATCGGATCTTATTGTAACAATCCTTGGCTGCAAAACCTGCATGAATACAGAATAACAGGAAAGAATAATAGGAAAAAAATCAGCAAAGGTGACTCTTGGGACTGATATTTTATTACACCACACTTGATCCTAACCCAAAGGTCAAAAAGCAATAGGATTTTACTCTCTACTTAACCTGGAGCTTCTCCAACCATTATTTAAAGTTGGACATTCAGAGGACATGAAGCTGATTCAAAAATAAAAGACAGCTTATTTTGGTGGGGAGTGGAAAATGAAAAGGAAATACACTATTAACAGTCTTAAAAGAAATACCCTATAAAGAATATCAGGACTGAAAATAAACTTCACATAAATGTAAAATAAACTTTCACAATCAATCTTCTCCTGGTGTCAATTTTTTTTCTTCCCATTTGACTTAAATATAAGCAAGACAGGACATTGACTGAGATGAACTTTTCACTTCTTAGATAGTAAATGGAACTTTGTAGGGCCTGCGCTAAATATAAATAAATCTTAAAATGCTCTTCAGTAAGGTCAAATTCTCAACAGGATGAGAATATGCTATGGAGTGAGTCCTAGGCTTCCCGTGTGAAATAACTGTCCAGAAGTACCACTGGATTGTGTGCCCTGCCCACTCTGCCTGGCTCAGAGATAGATAGAATATTTCTGGGGTGAATGAGTGACCCAGCACCCTCATCCTCATCCATGCCCTCCAGTGTCCAAACTGACCTAATCCTCCACTCAGGGTCCTCACTTA
>JAQIFY010002733.1:0-13104 GCA_028533085.1 Varecia variegata | reverse complement strand
GGTCAGGTTGGGCTAGGAAGAGGCACTCAGAATTGTTTTCTGTGCATAATAGGAAGACATTGAAGAGTTTTTACTGGGAGGGGTGGGTGCCATGCCATGATTTATGTTTTTAGAAAATCACTATGGGAGGAAAATATGTCAGAGGATGAAAAAGTAGAAACACAACGCTATTGACTGAGCAAGATATATTGGCATGGTTTTTCTCCCATGCAAGTACTAAGCAGGCCCCATACTGCTTAGCTTCTAAGATAGAAGAGATCAGGCTCATTCAGGGTGGTATGGCCATAGATAGGCATGGTTTTTCTGATAAGGGATAAGGTCAACGGAGGAATCAAGGAAGAGTTTACGTTTGGAAATTGAGCAATTAGGAGATAATAAATATGAGATAGAGAAAACTGTGGGATAAGTAATTTTAGGGTAGAAATTAAGAGTTTTATTTTGGACATGTTAAAATTAAGGTACCTTCTAAACACCCAAAGATGCTAAGTAGACATCTATGAAAGGAAGGCTCAGGGAAAAGGTAAGGACAGTATTTATAAATCAGGGAGTCCATGGAATAGAGATGATAAAATCCATGAATCTGGATATGATTATTTAAGAAGAAACTATGGCTAAAGAAGAGAAATAGTAAGAATTCAGTACTTGAGCACTAAAGTTTAGAAGTGACTAAGAGACAAGGACAGTTAAGGTGGAAGTAAAACCAATAGAAAATGATACAATGCCAAGAGAAGCAAGTGTTTAAAATAGAGATCTTTCATTTATTCATTCAGATAAAAATTCCTGTTATTTTAGATGTCATATTCTCCTGAGGAAAACAAACAATAAAACAATAAACATAACGACAAAAGCAAATTTTAGAGCATGATTTTTTCTATGAAAAACATTTTAAAAAGTAAAGCATGTTAGCACAGATCTAGAGTGCCAGGAGTATGGGAGAAGTGATTTGCAATTTAAATAGTATGGTCAGGGTAGGAAATGATCAACTTTGTCAAAGGCTGTTTAAAAGATCAAAAGAAAAAATGAAGACAGAGAAGTGACTTAGGGATTTGAGGTAATCGATGACTTTACAAGAGCAATTTCAGAGCACTGTGCAGTAGGAGTAAGAAAATAGAGATTATTATTTTAGAAAAATCTTTTAAATATTAGTTTTGAAACAGAAGAAAAAACTGAAGATATTATTGAAGAAAGGAAGTGAAGTCAAGGTAATGCTTTCTGAAGTTAGGAGGTCATAAAGAAGATGGGTATGTTGATAGGAGTGATCCAGTGTGGATATAAAGAAATTAATGATGTAGAAGAATATAAATAGATAAAGGATAAAGCTATTGAAAAGGTGAGAACAGATGGTATCCCAGAAACTAATATTCTTGGTTACAGTGTCAAACATCAAAGAAAAATTAACTAAGGTCAGAAGAGATAGCATATGGCAATATTAGCAGGAAAATTTTAGTGGAAGCAGTAAGAAGCTTCATTCTAACAGATTGAGGCCTGAAAGGAAGGAAGAAGATGTAGTGATGTAGAGGTTGGTCCACTATTTCAAGAATCTTAACTGTAGTGGGGAAAAGAGGGAAATGAGAGTAACTGGAGAGAGTGGACATCTTGTTGTGTAGGTCTGATGTATTTTTAATGGTAGAGACAAACAAGTTTGCTTGCTAAAAGTAGCAAGCAGTTACAGATATAACAGAGAGAGAGAGAGAGAGAGAGAATAATCAATGAAACAAATACCTCAGAGGTGGCCATAGCAGAAGGTGGCAGACTGAGTCTCAAATGGGTTAATGTATATAACCTGGTAGGCATTGGCAGAGGAAACAGGGAGATACCAGCTGAAACTCCCGGTTTTCTTGGTTTTCTTAGTGAAATCAGAAGCAGTGAGGAACAGAGCAGATTAATGGAAGGAAAATGAAATCAAATGAGATTATCTTCCCCAAATGCTCTACCCAAGCCTGGCCAAAACCCAGGGTAAACAGAACAAAGAAATGAACATAGGAATCTATGAAATAAGACACTAAACTGAAAGATACTTCCAAAAATTAAGGAGTTTTTCAAGAACTAAACTCCCTCATCACAGCTGAAAATTACTCTCCACCTCCAATTCTCCATGAAGAAATCAATGCCGAAGAGTCTTTGAGATGAATTCAGATTATTTTTAAAAGCATGTGCAGGCAGTACAAGTCACATGATTAACTAAAGGCAGACAGGAACTAATGGCTCATGTCTATATAAATTATGCCTTGAATAAAATAAAAAATGAGAAATAAAAAGGTTTTTGTAGATCACTAAAATAAATCACACCAAATTAGCTACATTTTCTGTTACATCCTAAAAGGGTGGATTAGAATAATGCTATACACAAAGTATAGGAAATACAAGCATTTGATAGAGGCTTTAATGAGATTCCTGTTGACAAGTTGAGGAAAAGTAGACTTGATGACTGAATTTATCCAGGGGAATTGGTTACTGACAGAAAGATTGCCAATTAATAGATTGATACTGGCCAGAAGGAAAGTCTCTAAGTGGAATACTGAAGAGTGCAGTTTTCCACCCTACCTACTGCAAACATTTTATCAATGACTTGGATGCTGTAATACATGACATGTTTATGGTAAGAAATGAAAGTTAACAAAAATGTGTGTGTGTGTGTGTGTGTGTGTGTGTGTGTGTGTGATTAAGAAAGAAAAGACAGAGGGAAGGAGAGAGAGAGAAAAGATACTCATAGAGAGAGATAGGTATACAATCTGTCCACTCATCTTCAGACTTCACATCCACCACCACCACCTTGATCACAGCCATCATAATCCTTGTATGAACACAGCACCACCACCTTAATTATTTTCCTGCTTCCACTTTAATGTTTCCCCAATCTAGAGAAAAGTAAATTCAGAGAGAAAACAGAAAAAGGATGGTGGCACAAAAAGGACAAGTGACAGTGTGGAATTGTGTAAAGATGATGGCCCTTGCAACCTGACAGATGTGGGCCTGAATTTTAACTCTCCAGTCACTAACCGTGTGACTTGGTCAATTTACTTAATCTTTCTGTGCCTTATTTTTCTGTGAATAAAAGATGCGTATATCACAGATGTTTCCATTGAGGTTTCAGTGAGACCATGTAGATAAAATGTCTAGGTGACTTGTTCCTATTAAATTGTTGCAATGAATACATGAAAAACTCTTGTAGGCATTGACACTGACTAGCTTCAAAGACAGAAGGTGGAGAGGACAAGAGAACTGTCTTCAAAAAATTAAGTATATTACTATTGAATATTGATTGTTTCAAATTACATATTTTAAAATTTATGTATTTAAAACTTTGGTTTATATAAAAACAGTGGCCTGTAAAATAATGGGTAATATATAACAGAATGAAGATTTGGACTCAATATTAGAAAGACATTGTCTGACAAATAGAAATGTGTGAAAATATATAAACTGCCTGGGAAGAGAGTGAGAGTCCAGTTATTGAAGGTATTTGAGCAGAGCATAGAAAAATCCCAGACCTATTCTTCAGGAGCTGCTTGTATAGAGTAGGAAATAGGACAAGATGGTTGAAAAACTCTCTTCCACAATTTGATATTTTTTCCTACAATTATAATAAAATTTCCCTCTCATTTGGGGCAATTCATAATTAGAGTTTGAAATTTAAATTTTATTTTGATCTTAAAACAGTTGTAATATTACCATGCACCTAAAACATAGGGTTCCATCACTGGTACACTATATATCTAAACTAAGGAATTTTTGCAGCATTTGAATTTTTTTATCATTCACTCACCAAATACATTCACACACATATGTAGTGAAACAATTGTTTTAACCTATTTGACAAACATATCTCTCTCTTTGAAAAAAAAAAAAAACTATTATATCGGAAATTAAAAAACAGCTCTTTGTCCCTGTTTGTTTTGGGGACATCTTAAAATAGAGGACTATCCACACCATCTTGTAGTTCAGTCAGTCTTTTAGTCTGAATTCACAAAGAATGCATGAACTCAGAATTCTATTTTTAAAGCTTGTGAAAACATATTTATAAGAAAACAGAAATGAAGAAATCTCTACTTCTTTTTAATTTTTTTTGTTTAAATTGCTGGTCTGAGGGGAAAAAATCACTGCCATGCTTGACATTTCTGCTTACTGATATATAAAAGAAAATTGTGTCAATTTTTTTTCAAGACTAAAGAATAGCAAATCTATGGTTGTTTTTCTTTTTCTGTTTACATCTCTTTTATGACAAGAATGAAGATAATGATACAAATATATGCAATACTTAAATATTGTCAGATATTCGTCATATTTATATTCCTTACTGACTCCACTGTCCATAGTGATTTAATACTACATTAAAGTCAAACCTGGGAGGACATCATAAACAGCTCTTGTTTAAAGGGCATTGTGAAGGAGAGCCTTTAATCTGATTGATGAAATAAATGGAAAGTAATCTATCCTCTATTCAACAGCTTGTTGATGATATGAAAGAATTCCTACTCAAGCAAGCAAGGCTTTAAAGAGAAAGACCTCTTTCATCCTGTCAGCCTCTCATTTTTAGAAAAAAGTTAAGTTTTTCATCATGGTTCAGGGGAGTCCTTGTAAAACGTTCATTGAAAATTTAAGAGCAATTACAGTGTCAGACAGCTAGAAAAATTGCTTTTACTGAGTGAGAGTTCTCTGACAGATGCATTGTGGGAGAATTGATTCTTTCTAAGGGATAAGTGAATTGTCATTGTTAGGCTCTTCTCATGACATCTAGCTAGATGTCATCTGCTTTGTAACAGAAGATTTGAATCAGACAACTGTACTCAACACTAGACAGTGTCGAGATTAGTTCTGCAAAGAAATAAGGCTTTGCTGTGCATGGCATCAACCGAGCTTTTAAAGATTACAGATGAGCAAGGGTTTCAAAAAAAAAGTTAGAAAAATCAAAAACAAAGCTTTATAGCCACTTCAGAAAGCCTGGATGTTTAACCTGTAAGGAAGTCTGTCAAATCCTTGTGGAAACCATATAGAGAAAAGATCAATAGGATACCTACTGGCTCCATTAGCTTGATGTAAAAGGGGGCGAGGGAAGCTGCTCTTCCACAAGAGAAGCTACATTATTCCAGGGATTATGCGGGATCAGTTCACTTTGCAGAGAAGAAGAAGAGAAAATGAATGAAGATTCTTGGTGGGCCAAGACTGGAGAGAAAGGGCTTGTCAGGTAATATAATTGGTGATAAGAAAGTGGCTTATTGACTGGGAGGTGTCTCTAATTAGATGTTCATTTGCATAGGGGAAGGTGCCAGTTCTAATCTGGAGTGAGGCTGGAGGAGAGAGATTCAGAAAAACGGCTGTCACTCAAATCTGCAGCAAGCTAAGTCTAACATAATTAGTGAATTTAGTACTAGCTTGTTATTTACATTGACTTTTAGAGAGAAGGAATATACTTGCTATGGAAAAAATATGCATTTTAATCAATAAAATAGCTCTCCACATCTCATAAATCTTCACAACCTTATGCACATTAACCCTTGAGTTAGGACTAAAATATTCAGGTAAGTACACTGGATAAAAATATTTAGTATGACCTGATGTTAGAAAGGGGGGAAAAGAAAAAAGTTTCAATGTTTTTAGAAAGATTATTTTAAAAGTGAATTTGTTTTATTATTTTACATTTATTACTTACATAAAATTATTTTTAAATGTTCTTCTAAAGAATACTTTTCACAAATTTGCTTTTCAAACATTTTCAGTGAAACTTAGCCAACATGGGCAATACTATTTGGTGGGTAAACTACGGGTAATTTCAATTTGGGGGATAAGGTTGGCATTGACCAAAATATATCTGGTTATTCATAGAATGGTTTAAAAATTCTTTAATTTTTTGTACAATTATATTTCTAGTTCCAATAACAGCTATGCACTTAAGATCCATAACTTTAAGATAATATTGTTAAAAATATTATCTCAGTTTTAGCAGAATAAGCAAAAGATTAACTGCATTTCCTTTATTTAACCTATTTGATTTATCGTATTTTTTAAAAATGCCATTAAACCATTCATAAGAATCTGTAGGAACACAAACTGCAGCATAATCTTTGCAAGAAAAGCTTTGTCTTCCCACAACAGTGGCCTGAGTCTATCCTTGTTCTGAGCATTCTTGCCATTTATGTTTCCCTGGAGCCGTTTATCAATGTTTATATGAGTTCTCAAATGAATTGATAATGATTCAAAAGGGCAAACTCGAATTCTGCTAGTAGAGCGCAGTTAAAATTAAGCAACACACAAATCTGACTGCTTTCATTTCTGGTATTTTCCTTTTAATATCCCTACACATTTGTTTCACTCAGGTTGGCAAAGTGCATTTAAGTAGTTTACTAACAACTGAGTTATTTCATGTGTCTCCACCCTAAGCAGCAATACATCATTCAGTGAATTGCATATGGAGAACAGTATGTTATCTAGTCAATGGTGTTACAATTCAAAACGTTTGACATGATCAATATCACAATATACCCTAGGTTTAAAAGAACTTACTTGATTGCATACAATTTTATTAGTGTAAATCTGACAGTGAGATAATGTGGTTAAGGTAAATGCCACAAGCACACAAATGTTGCATCTATCAGATATTTTAAAACTAATAGGCAAAGAAATTATTTTTTTCAGCTTTCATAGAGAGCATTCTTACAGGGCATTTGTGTAATAAGATCACTTACAGTTAGCAAATGGCAGAAACAAACTTAATATAATACAGTGTTTTACAATATATTACAGAACATAAATCCAATTCAAAAGTGCGTAAATAGAATCATACAATCCTTGTACATAAAATTTGTTTTTAACTTGTTAGAAAATACTGTATTGCAAATTATTCTCAGTTCCAAAGTAAAGGCACTTGAAAAGGGATTAGAGAAATGCTTGGTCATGTGATCTGGGTGCTCCTAAACTCAACAATGTGAAATGTGGAACGAGCATTATCAAGGGGCATATACTCATCAACAGTTGAACACTTTGATGTTGCTCATGTGAAAGCAAATGAGTACATTTACAAAATTTATTTGATCAATGATCTTAGTAATACATATGAAATATGTTATGATCATGCATTGTGCTAAGCAAGATTAGGCTGTTTTCTAGTGGAAAATAGATTTCACTTCAACTTTATCCATAGACTTATTTTACCCAAAATTAATTATTTCTGATCATAACTGTCAAAAACTGAAGAATACTATTTTTCTTCTTTCACGTGCATTTAAACATAGTTGAGTGGATAGAATTTTTGAATCTTATACACTTTATGAGTAAAAGCAAAACTTTTAATTGAGAAAATAACAACAAAGAATATGATTTTAATAACCACATTTCATTTTTCATTAAAACAAACTTTTTTTACATATCACCCTTATTATATAGAATCAGTAACTATTGGTTGTTGGTGTCCTTTCTTGTAAGGCCAGTGCCCTGTTTCACAGTAGCTGCCACTATGGTCAGATGTGTTGCAACCACACTTCCCATCGTTACTGACAACCCCCTGTATTATATTAGGGCGACTGTTCTACAATTTCTAAAAGGCATGTTTAATTAAAAAATATCTCTA
This sequence comes from Varecia variegata, assembly GCA_028533085.1. NCBI lineage: Eukaryota > Metazoa > Chordata > Mammalia > Primates > Lemuridae > Varecia > Varecia variegata. The sequence continues at coordinate 5,540 of JAQIFY010002733.1, read as the reverse complement.
AAATTCACTGTGAGATTTTTACAGTGACTACACATTTATGAAGAAACAAAATCAATGCTGTGTAATGATTCTGGTGGGAATGGATGGCTTTCCTCCAGCATTCAGCTGCCCTAGTCAAATGTGAAGTAAGGCCTCCGTATCTGTGTTTGTGTAACTTTGCCATCTGTGGCAAAGTGTATTATCTAGTGTCACATTATGAAAGTCTCAGGAGAGCAGGCTTTTTCCTTCCCAGTATGTATAGCAGAATTACTTTAATCTTTCTCTTCTATGAGAAAAGATAGATGTTATCTGCTGTATATACCTGATGAAACACTTATCTATTTTGATAATTAATGAATCCATTTTAAGCACACATTATACTATCCATCTTTTGTGGTTCAAAAATGGATGACAGTGTGATTATGTCTTTGTGAGATAAGTAAATGTGTGTATTCTTAGATCATCTGGCTTTTAAAATACCAGCAAAGTAAAACTGTGGCAAATTAGTTGTTTTCCTTAATTTTGACTTTAAATTTCATAGTTCCTTCTATCTTATTGAATTATAGTTGATAACTTTTAAAAGATGGAATTACACTGAAGTTGAATATACTAATGATTTATTATTATCTTACATAATTATTTTGTAAAATGTGTAACATAAACCATTTCTTTGGGCAGGATTGATACAGACATAAGTAAAAGAAACAGGCAATCCTATTTACTCATCTGAGGATAGTGTTAAGAATGGAAGACACATGGATCTCCTGAGGGTTCCACTCATGCCAATGGTTTTAATGAACAATGACTTAGAATAATCAGTATTTTAAACAATGTGGCCTTCTCTGTAAGTGCAGCTAAAACTGTACTGTTTGCCAGCAGAGCCATGACTTCAGTTTTTAAAAGGCATGGGGAACACTAAAATGTATTTAAGAGTTGGAGAGTTTTTACTCTTAGACTCAGAAAATTTTAAGATATTATTTTATATTACATTATTTTACCATACTTAGAAATGTTTATAAACTATTTTGTATATTAATGGCAATAAAGTCCTAAAAGGTATTTTCCTAGCATACTCTCTCCCATCCCATCATTTAAGAATGGTCCTATCAAAAATCTTAAAAGCTCATCCCTAAGTTCATAGAGATATATTGCCCCTTTAGCATGTTGTCCTGTACTTGAAGTTGAAAAAACGCCAACCACAAGCATTAAAATAATGTTCCAAAACATAGTAAAAGTAAAGAATATAACAGGTAAAAGTACACCAAAACTAAAAATTATACTGAGAATCATGCATCAAGGTTTGAATTAAATACATTTTTAAAAATACTTGTTTCCTCTTTTTATGTATTTCTCACTACATATTCTGGAAATTTAAAGTCATGTAGCCACTTGATACACATGTCTACACCTAGTGACAGAACAGCACTCATGGAAATCAGTTGAAAGCAAAGACAAAAGGCAAAATATGGCCAGGTTGTCAATTTGCCTTTAATATATTATGGAAGTTGCAATGTTCTTTCATTGAAATATATTTCATATGGGGGGTAGAGGGGGGCGAAGGACTTAATATATTCTGAGACGTACTAAATGTCTCTTTCAAGCCACCTATGTTGAGAGCAAACACTCACTTTGATTTTTTTAAAATTTTAACAAAAATGATGCATTTATTCCCCTTGAATCAGTCAGTTATTTCAGCCCCACTTTGGCAGTGGAGTGGGGAATGATTAGAGCAAAAGCAATTTAAACTTTGAGCATTCTCTACTGGAGCAGTTTTGTTATCATCTTTTGTCATAATGGCATGCTACCATTGGGATTTGCTTTCCCAAAGTGATTAAAGAAATAGAGAGATAGAAGGGAACTGGTTACACTGGTGATAACAAGTTATCTCTGTGGGTTATATTTAAAGTTGTGATGACACTAAATTCTTTCCTTAAAAATACATCGTTCTTTGTGATGTGTCTTACAGACTTTTAAGATATGAAAAATTCGTTATCTATATGTGAATTAACCTTTTTCTATGAAAATAAGTCTCTAATTAAAGAGGCTTTTGCTATAGTTTTAAATGATGCATATTATCATAATAGAGAATGTCAAATATTTTTAATGCTGATCAACAAAAACTTAGGTTACGCAGAATTTTCCACAGTCATTTGACTTATAAGCTGCATTCAAAGAATTTCTAATTGAACAGTATTTCAATGAAACCTGTGTTGGAAAATGCTATTCTATTTTAGCAATAAGTGACAGGTCTGTATCTTGCAAGAGACAAGTTATACACACATAAAGCAACTCAGGGAGAAAAAAACCAAAGCATTTGATCTCAGTACAGATGGTTTTAAGTTTTTCAGAAAATGTAAAGCAAAAGAGTTTTTCCCAAGGACTAGATCTTGCTGTAGAAAACATTTTAGAAGTTAATTCAGAAAGAAATGATGGACATGGCTTAATTTCTATATTTTATGAACATCAGGAATTTATAGATGTACTCTTTTTCTCTCTACTTCCTTTTTTCTTTATCAGACACTTAGTATCACATGCTTTAAAATAGTCTCTTTGCCTCCAGTTACTCCTTCATCAAAATCTATCCTACCTTGTATCATAATAAACTTTTGAAGATTTTAAGACAACATATAATCAAGGACTAAAATGATTCGTGAAGATCATAAGACCTCTAAGGAAAATAGAAATCACTGTGTCCTAGAACGCTTAGCAAAGATCCTCAGGAAAAGTGGGACTTGAGTCAAGTCAGCATATAAATGTTAAAGTTAAGTTATGTCATAGTCAGGAACATGCATGAGGAAATGTCCTCTAAGGACAATAAATATATACACTAAAATGATGTAACAATGTGACCACAGTGTGGTTTTGGTTGTTAATTTTTAATATTTGCTCACTGAAATGTTGATGGAACCCTGAGCTAAATATGAATGAGAAGATGTCTCTGCTGCTGCCCTTTCCCTGTCCTCTTTTTCATTCAACACTGGTTCTTTCTCATGTTCTCCTTTATCTAAGGAGATAATAATGAGGTTCCTATTACTCTGATCCTTAACTCGTGTCAGAAACAAGACATCCAATGAAAGGGATTCTCATCTCTAGATATGCAAATACCGACGTTTGGGCTTGAAGTATATTTCATCCAGAACCCTGCCTAATTCCATGCTCAGAATTATGCAAAAGAGGTATGCCTCTTAGGTGTGCCTGGCCTTACTTATTAGGAGAGATTTGTAGAGTATCTCGGCTCTGAGGGTTAAAACACTGTCTGGGTTGCAAACCACCTACCTCAAAGACTTTACCCCATTCATCAAAAAAGAGATTTTCTGTTTACTTACCACATCACACTTTCAAATGCTCCTCCCTCTCCACTCCACCCACCCATTAGTAGTTTGAGATTTTGTTGATGAACTTAATCAGGTTTACCTACATACTGTTTTGTAATCCACAGCATTGCTTTATTAAACTATTGGCAATTAAACTGTGTTTAAATGAGTCACATAAATTTAGGTGGTAGTTCCCTCAGATTTAATCAATTTAATTAATTAAAACCTGAGTAGCTTCAGTCTTAAATCCCTGAATTTCCTCATTCCTCTATTGCTATGCCTTTCATTTACCACACACACACACACACACACACACACACACACACAAACTACTGCTGTGTAGCCTTCAGCAACCCTCAGGTTTCCAGAATTAGTCTGTCACTGAGAACAACTTAAGGGCCCCTTCAAAGGGTGAATGGGCCCTAATATCCCCAATAATTATAAATGCAGTTCAAAAATGATGGAAAAAGTAGAGGCCAAATTTCATAAATTCTGATTTTTATTCTCATGGAATAACGTGGAAACTTGCATTAGGTGGTAATATCCACAGCTCACATGCAAAACCTAAACAGTAGACAGAAGTTTCAAGAAGGGAGAAAAGTGATCAATTGGTAGGGTAGGTGATAAAGATGAGAAACAGTGGTGGTCGGTGTGACCACAATGAAAATGATTTGCAATAGGGTTGGTGGCAACAATAGCAACAACTGTTTCTTTTTCCAGCCAGTGCCAGGCAGCAAATTACAGACACCCTGACAAGGAAAGTGTTAAACAGATAAAAGATAGAGCAGCTTGGCACTTGACTAGATAACTGGATGCTGGGGAGAAGCAGCCAATTGCAACCTGATACATATTCCCTGAAGAGCTTCAGTGTGTCATCTGCAGGCGTGCCAATCACTGAAATTCAGGAGCCCTGAAGATAGATGACAGCGCAGTGAAAGACAACACGGTGCTTAGTAACGCAGACATGGGTCTGGAAATTGGATCAGTTATTTAACTAGCTTTGCAACTGTGGGCTAAACTCTCAAGCCTCAGTTTCCACATCTGTGAATTTGGAATAATAATGACATCTTTCTCGTATGGTTATTATAAATATTAAATAAAACCACTTATCTGTAGTTCAAAGCAGAAAGCACGTGTAGTAAATGCTCAGAAAATAGTTAATGTTGTGTTATTTAGCTCTGGGCTCTCTGCCATTTATTAGAACTACTGATTTTTATTATGCAAAATATTTTGGGAAACAGCAATAAATGAGTGTTTAATGAATAATATGTTAATGAGAAATAACACTTAGCATACACAATGTAAATGATGATTTAAACAAAAATTGCAGAACATCATTTATTCATTCAGTGTCTGTAAGTAGGCATTCAACATGAGTGCTTTAGCAGGTAACTGCAGGTTATCTTTTAATATTTGTAATACCTTTGGTCAATTGGTGTGAAAAATCCTTTATAAAAGTGTACTCTTCCACATTTTTTGGTGATAGTCAATGAAATGAATTGGAGTGACTCTTTGGGGGCAGATACAATGATGCTATAAATGGCGACAGATTACTGCCATTTGAAAGATTTTTTGTCTGATTTCAAGATGTTTTTTCCTTGTCTCTCATCTTTGCTCCTCACCAATCATTAATATTGGTTACTCTACCTCCAAAACTCAACTCAGTAAAACTTTAAAGCACACATAAAACTGACCTCTACACACAAATACGTTCATTCATAATCATAAGTGTTATCTATCAGCTACAGATGAGAAAATCAAAACCACCAAACTTGCCTGGATTTTTGGTAGAATATGAGTCGCCAAGATTTAAGGAACATTAGTGTGATTACAACTTTTGGGAAGCTACACAAACTTTGAAATGGAGAGTTAAAAGATTTATTTGCCTTCTCAGGAGACATTTTTTTCCTTTTCTATAGGTTCTTTTTTTTTGGGGGGGGGACAGAGTCTCACTTTGTTGCCCGGGCTAGAGTGCCGTGGCGTCAGCCTAGCTCACAGCAACCTCAAACTCCTGAGCTCAAGCGATCCTACTGCCCCAGCCTTCCGAGTAGCTGAGACTAAAGGCATGTGCCACCATGCCCGGCTAATTTTTTCTATATATTTTTAGCTGTCCAGATCGTTTCTTTATATTTTTAGTAGAGATGGGGTCTCCTTCTTGCTCAGGCTGGTCTCGAACTCCTGAGCTCAAACAATCCGCCCACCTCGGCCTCCCAGAGTGCTAGGATTACGGGCATGAGCCACCGCGCC
>JAQIFY010002732.1:0-13107 GCA_028533085.1 Varecia variegata | reverse complement strand
CATCTCCGAGCACAACTCACCCCGAGGTCAAGCTCCACTTTCTCTCCTCCCCAGCTGCCCTTTGCTCTTGCTCTTTGATGTCTTGCAGGCCTGTGGCTCCCCAGCACAGAAGGATGAGGGGGGAGAATGTCACCAAGGTCAGCACATTCGTGCTGCTAGGCTTCTCCACGGCGCCCGAGCTGCAGTATGTGCTCTTCCTCCTCTTCCTGCTCACCTACCTCTTTGTCCTGGTGGAGAACCTGGCCATCATCCTCACTGTCTGGGGCAGCGCCTCCCTCCACAGGCCCATGTACTACTTTCTGGGCTCCTTGTCGTCCTTGGAGATCTGGTACGTGTGTGACATCATGCCCAAGATGCTGGACGGCTTCCTCCTGCAGCGGAAACGCATCTCTTTCGTCGGGTGCATGACGCAGCTCTACTTCTTCAGCTCCCTGGTGTGCACGGAGTGTGTGCTCCTGGCCTCCATGGCCTACGACCGCTACGTGGCCATCTGCCACCCCCTGCGCTACCACGTCATCATGACCACGGGGCTGTGCATCCAGCTGGTGGTCTTCTCCTTTGTCAGCGGCTTCACCATCTCCGTGATCAAAGTCTACTTTATCTCCAGCGCCACATTCTGTGGCTCCAATGTCCTGAACCACTTCTTCTGTGACATTTCCCCCATCCTCAAACTGGCCTGCACGGACTTCTCCACGGCAGAGCTGGTGGATTTCATCCTGGCCTTCATCATCCTGGTGTTCCCTCTCCTGGCCACCGTGCTGTCCTACGGGCACATCACCCTGGCTGTGCTGCGCATCCCCTCGGCCACCGGCCGTTGGAGAGCCTTCTCCACCTGTGCCTCTCACCTCACTGTGGTCACCATCTTCTATACAGCCTTGCTTTTCATGTACGTCCGAACCCAGGCCATTGATACAAGGAGCTCCAACAAGCTCATCTCTGTTTTGTACACTGTCCTCACCCCGATCATGAACCCCCTGATCTACTGTCTGAGGAACAAGGAATTTAAGGATGCCTCGAAAAAGGCCTTGGGCTGGGTCCAAGCTCCACCATAGAGGTCAGACCTTCTGCCCTTCCAGAACATCATCTCAGAATATACAATCTCTGCAGTAAGGCCATTTGATTTGTTATAATGGAAACTCTTAGCATTGTTGTTATGCTGCATTTAATTTAAAAATTACTTCCATTTCTATCTTCTCCTTCAGGGAAAAAATTGGATTGAAGTTAATATCACAGACATTTTGTTGGTGTTGTAATACCATTATTTTCTTTGTTTTATGTATGAGCAAAGCAGGACTTGGTAAATTTTAATAAATTTTCCTCCCCTTTAAAATTACCATATACATTTCATCAAACAGCAAAACATGACAGGTCATCTGAGATTTTAAAGTCCCCAATAAGTTGCAGTGTGTTAATGTACTGAAATGTTGCACTCTGTGGCAAAGTGAGCTCCAAGTGTCCCCAAAGAAAAGTGTGTCTGGGAATCGTAAGGGACCACAGATATTTGTTTTAAACACACAGAGGCATTCAGTGCATGTTCACTGACAGTCCTGGGTGGACACCACCTCTGCTTTTTCCTGCATCAACTCCTACCCCCATCCAGTCAGCTACTATGAAAATAAAAAGTGCTTTGCTAATATGTGAGTGCATCTGGTTGGACACATGCAGATACCCCGGCAGGCGGGGAACCACCTCTATCCTGCTCGCTGTCGTACCCCTTCAGCCCAGCACAGTGCCTGGTGCCCATGGGCACCTGGGAGACCGGTATGGGATGGGGGACAGCGAGGAGATCGACAGAGCAAGGAGAGAGAGCAGACCCAGAGGGGGCTGCAGGGGGGACTCCAGGAGGGCCACGAGGATGGTATGATATTCCTTAGAACAGGAACAGGAGTTATGCAAGTTAAAAGGTGGAGAAGAGGAAAGGCATTCTAGACAATTCTAGACTAGCAAGGCATATTATAAGGCATCAGAGGCGGGAAGTAGCACAGAGCTGTGACAATCTCAAAGTCGCAAGCATGGCTGTGGCCTGATGTTCACCACGGGGTCACCCTTGAGGGGAAGCTGGAGTACAGCACCCAGAGCTTCCAGGTGGAGCAGGCCAGAGCCGGAACCCCGAGTGCCCGCAGGTGTGGCAGGCAGAGCAGGACCCGACAACCCACAGGTAAGGCAGCCCAGGGTCAGAACCTTGAGTGCTCACAGGTGTGGCAGGTTAGAGTCAGAACCCTGAGTGCCCGCAGGTGTGGCAGGCCAGACTAGGAACTCCAAGAATCCAAAGGTGTGGCAGGTAGAGGGAAACCCCGAGATCCCACAGGAGTTGCAGGCCAGAGTCAGAAGCCTGAGTGCTCTCAGGTGTGGCAGGCAGAGTGGAACCTTGAGAGCTCAGAGGTTTGGCAGGCAGGGCAGAACCGGGACTGCCCACAGGGTGGCAGCCAGAGCAGAAACCAAAGAAGACACAGGTATGGAAGGCCAGTGTCAAAACCCCGAGAGCCCACAGGTGTGGCAGACCAGAGTTGGAACCCTGAGTGCTCACAGATGTGGCAGTCAGGGCTGAACCCCGAGAGCTCCCCGGTGTGGCTGGCAGAGCAGAACGCTGAGAGCTCACAGGGGTTACAGGCAGCACGGACTTCATGCAGCCATTAATGCTGGTGGTCGGAGGGATGTCCAGATTCCTGCTTTAGACATTACATTTGGCAGGTGTGTGTGACATAGACCAGGGGACCCAGTGGGAGGCAGGGAGACCATGCAGGAGCCTCGGGTTGTCCAGATGAGGTCTGAGCAACACCTGGACTGAGCAGAGAGCACAAGTGGGAGGGAGTGGCCAGGGCCCATTAGAGGACTGCCTGCGTGTTCAAATCAGCATTCAGGGTTAAGGAATTGCGGAGTGCTTCCAGACTCGTGTTTGGTGGACCAAATGGTTGACAGTTAAGGTTCACGTTGCCTTTGCTGCAGCTGGGCTTCTCCCTCCATGGCTTTTTCCTGGTGGGCTGCCTACAGCAGGGCAATGTCCTCCCAACTGTCCTTCTCATTGTCACTCTCTCCCAGGGCCACTGTCAACACCTAAGTCTTCTTGTTTCAAACATATACCTTTTAATAAGCACTCACTAAATCCATCTTTATCTACTATGGGGTCCATCCAAGTCTCTGTACAGCTTCAAGCCAGAGACAACTGAAAAGACTTTCTTCAGTTCATATTATAAACTTTATCCAACTCTGGAGTTGGCCGTGTGAGTGTGGTTTTGATTAAGTATAGAAACTGCTTTGTGGTCCAGAATCACAAAACCCTCAGATCACACAGGATTCTGAAACCCACTCCTCCTCTGGACCAGCCAGCCTCCTGCCCTATGGCCAGGCCCCCAGGTCTGCTCCAACCCTCTGGGAGGAGGTCGCTCTGGACCCCGTAGGGACTTGGTCATATTGGAGCAGCTCTTTGGGCAGAAAGGATGCCCTTCCTCGTGGTGAATGTCCATCACCTTGCAGCTTTGGCCTCCACTGCATGTCCTGCCATGGAGAACTAATGAATGTCTAAAATCAACCTTTATCTGAGACAAGGAAAAGTTGTTTTCCCCCATCTGTACTAATTCCAACCGAATTTTTGTACCCACATGCAGAGCCTTTGTGTACCCTGTGCACCCTGTTAAAACTCATTAATCCTGCCTCTCTGCCAACCTCTAGGATGCTCTTCTATCCCCATGCTGTTGCTCAGGAGCACACTGACTGTCTACCCCCAGCTGTGTCCTTTCCAGAGTTGACTGCCCTTCTGTGCCCCACCAGCCAACACAGAGTGAGCACTGAGCCTTTCTGCTGCCCACATAGGGACTTCCCTCCCAAGCCTCATGGGTGTCATGGCCTGGATCTTCCTCTTTCATGTGCAGTTGCTCATCTGGATCCCCACTCACCATTTGAACTGTTGGTCAGACCCCATGGCCCTGTGTTATTTAGAGGAAGACCAGGAGACCAGGTAAGACCATCTGTGGTGTTTCATCAGTCCAGGGACCTGGCACAGGCTTGGAGCAATGCTACTGCTGCCAGGGCCATCATCAGGGCTCATGAGAGCTTATCTTCCCCCCTACCCCAGGAAATGACTGATTTTCCTATGAAACCCTTCCATCTCTTCTGTCCACACACTTCCTTGGTTACAACTAAATGAGTTATTCATTCATTCATTCATTCATCCAAGCACCTACTATATGCCAGACACTAGTCTAGGCACTTTAAGTAAATGGTAACCAAAATAGACATAAATCCCAGCCCTGGTTTTGTCATTCTTGACTACAATAGAATGCAGTTTATGTTCTATTACATGAGAGAGAAATACACAAAATAAATAAACGAAATACTCATAGTGGCATTCAGGGATATGAGCTAACAAAATAAAAATACAGCAGCTGTAGTCAGCCAAAAAATGGCCCAAATAATCAAACTCTCAAAGGTCAAGGACAAAGAGAAGATCCTAAAAGTAGTTAAGAGAAAAGAAGCAAATAATGTATAAAGGAGGTCCAGTTGTCCTGGCAACAGACTTCTTAATGGAAACCATACAGACCAGGAGGGAATGTGACAACATTTTCACAGTACTGAAAGAAAGAAACTGCCATCCAAGAATACTATATCCAGCAAAGCTATCCATCAACTATGAAGAGGAGATAACATCTTTCCTAGACAAACAAAAGCTGAGAGAATTCACCACCACCAAACATGTCTTACAAGAAATGCTAAATGGAATTCTTTAATCTCAAAAAAAAAACAACACTAATGCACAAAAAGAAAACATTTGAATGTATAAAAACCACTGATAAAATTAAGTATACAGACAAATCCAGAATATTCTAATACTGTAATTGTGGTGTGTAATCCACTCATAACACTAGTATAAAGTCCAAAAAACAAATCTATCAAAAACAATAATGTCTACAGAAACCTCTTAAGAGATAGGCAATATAAAAATATGTAAATCGAGACAACATAAAGTCAGAATGTGAGGGGAGATGGAATTAAAGTGTAGAAGATTTTTTCATTTTTTCTTTATGTTTTTCTACTTTATTCTTTGTGATCTAAGATAACTTGTCATTCATTAAAACCACGTGTCATATCCATAAGATATTTTTTGTAAGCCTCATGGTAACTATAATGCAGAAATATATAATAGATTCACTAAAAATAAAAAGCAACAAATTAAAACATACTACCAGAGAAAAATCACTTAATTGCAAAGGAAGACAGTAAGAAAGGAAGAAAGAAGAAAAGGATTTATAAAACAACCAGAAAACAAGCAACAAAATGGTAGTAGTAAGTCCTTAATTATCAATAATAACACTGAATGTAATCAGACTCAATTCTCCAATTACAAGGCATACAGTAGCTGAATGGATAAAGAGGCAAGACTCAACTCTATGCTGCCTACAAGAAACCCATTTCACCTATAAAGACACACATAGACTGAAAGTGAAAGAGTGGAAAAAGATATTCCATACAACTGGAAATCAATGAAGAGCAGGAGGAGCTGTACTTTCATTAGATAAAATAGATTACAAATAAAAGACTGCATAGAGGAAAAAAAGTCACTAATAATGATAAAGTGATCAATTTAGTAAGAGGATATAATAACTATAAATATCTGTGCACCCAAACACCAGAGTTCCCAAATATATAAAGCAAACATTAATAGATCTAATGAGAGAAATAGACTGCAATACAATAATAACAGGGGACTTCGACAGCCACCTCTCAGTAATGGACAGATCATTCAGTTGGAAAATCAACAAAGAAACATTTAAACTACACATAAGACCAAATAAGTCTAACTGATATTTTACATAACATTTCACCCAACTAGTGCAGAATACACATTCTTTTAATCAGACGTGGAAGATACTCCAAACAGATCATATCTTAGGTCATAAAAAAGTCTCAACAAATTCAAAAAAGTAGAAATCATATCAAGTATCTTTTCTGACCACAACAGAATAAAATTATACAGCAATAATAAGAGGAACCTCTGAAAATACATGAACACATGGGAATTAAACAACACGCTCCTGAACAACTGATAGATCTGTGAAGAAATTCAGAAGGAAATTAAAAAATTCCTTGAAACAAGTGAAAATGGAAATACATCATACCAAAGTCTATGGCATAGGACAAAAGTAGTACTGAGAGAGAAGTTTATAGCAATAAACACCTATATCAAAAAAGTAGAAAGACTTCAAATAAACAACCTAATAATGCACCTCAAGGAATTAGAAAAGCAAGAACAAACCAAACCCAAAACTAGTAGAAGAAAAGAAATAATAAATATCAGAGCAGAAATAAATTAAATTGAGACTAAAAAACAATATAGAAGATCAACAAAATGAAAATTTGGTTTTTTGAAAAGATAAACAAAATCAACAAACCTTTATCTAGAGTAAGAAAAAAAGAGAGAAGACCCAAACTAATAAAATCAGAAATGAAAAAAGGAGACATAACAGCTGAGAATGCAGAAATGCAAAGAATCATTAGAGACTATTACAAACAACCATGGGCCAACAAATTGGAAAACCTAGAAGAAATGCATAAATTCCTGGACACATACAACCTACGAAGATTGAACCATGAAGACATAGAAAACCTCAATAAACCAATTGTGAGTAATGAGATTGAAGCCATAATAAAAAGTTCTCATCAAAGCAAAGCCCAGGACCTGATGGCTTCACTACTGAATTCTACCAAACATTTACAGAACTAATACCAATTCTGCTCAAAGTCTTCAAAAAATTAAAGAGAAGGGAACACTTCCAAACTCATTCTGTAAGGCCAGCATCATCTTAAATGCCAAAACCAGGCAAGGAGAAAACAAACAAACAAACAAAAGACTACAGGCTAATATCCCTGATGAATAGATGCAAAAATTCTCAACAAAATACTAGCAAACAAAATTCAATGGTACGTTAAAAAGATCATTCACCATGATTAAGTGGGAATCATCCCAGGGATGCATGGATGGTTCAACAAACACAAAGCAATGAATGTGATACATCACATTAACAGAGCCAAAAACAAAAACCATATAATCATTTCAATAAATGCTGAAAAAGCATTCATTAAAATTTATCACCTTTTAATGATAAAAACCCTCGACAAACTAGGTGTAGAAGGAACATACCTCAAAATAATAAAGGCCATATATGACAAACCCACAGCTGAATGGGGAATAATTGAAAAACCTTTCCTCTAAGATCTGGAACAAGACAAGGATGCTCACTTTCACCACTTTTGTTCAACATAATACTGGAAGTCCTGGCCAGAGCAATTAGGCAAGAGAAAGAAATAAAGGGCATCCAAAGTAGAATGAAATAAGTTAAATTGGTCTTGTTTGCAGGTGACATGATCTTATACTTAGAAAAACCCAAGGACTCCACAAGAAACCTGTTAGAAGTGATAAACAAATTGAGTAAAGTAGCAGGATACAAAATCAACATACAAAAATCAGTAACATTTTATATACACCAATAGAAAACGACCTAAAAAAAATCAAGAAAGCAATCCCATTTACAATGGGATTAAATCTAAGGCCTGAAACTATAGAACTACCAGAAGCAAACATTTGGGAATTGCTCCAGGATATTGGTCTGGGCAAGGATTTTTTTGTGTAAAACCTCAAAAGCTCAGGGAACCAAAGCAAAAATAGACAAATGCGATTACATCAAGCTAAAAAGCTTCTGCACACCAAAGGAAACAATCAAGAAAGTGAAGAGACAACCCACCGAATGGGAGACAATATTTGTACTTTATCCATCTGATAAAGGATTAATAACCAGAATATATAAGAAGCTCAAACAAATCAATAGCAAAAACAAATAATCCAATTAAAAATGAACAAAAGATATGAATAGATATTTCTCAACAGAAGACATACCAATGGCCAACAGGTATATGAAAAAATGCTCAACATCACGAATCATCAGAGAAATGCAAATCAAAACTACAATGGGATATCATCTCACCCCAGTTAAAATGGCTTTCATCAGAAAGGCAGGGAATAACAGATGCTGGCAAGGATGTGGAGAAAGGGGAGCCCTCATGCACTGCTGGTGGGAATGTAAATTAGTACAGTTACTATGGAGAACAGTGTGTAAGTTCCTCAAAAAACTAAAAATAGAACTACCACATGATCCAGCAATTCCACTACTGTGGATATATCCAAAAGAAAGAAAATCAATATACGGAGGAGATTCCTGCATGCCCATGTTTATGACAGCGCTACCCACAATAGCCAAAATATGGACTCCACCCAAGTGCCCATCAATGGACGAGTGGATAAAGAAAATGTAGCACGTAGGCACCATGAATATTGTTCAGCCATAAAGAGAATGGAATCCTGTCATTTACAACAATATGGATGGCACTGGAGGTCGCCATGTTAAGGGAAATAAACCAAGCACAGAAATACAAATATCACGTGTTCTCACTCATATGTGGGAGCTAAAACAGTGGATCTCATGAAGGGAGAGAGTAGATGGGTGGTCAGAAGAGGAAGCGTGGGGGTTGGGGGAGGCCAGAGAAATGGAGGCCAGAGAGGAAAACGAGGCGAGAGCGGGCTGCCTTGTGGTCCACAGGTGCGTCCCTGGTGCGTGGGCTGCCAGGACCCAGGGCCAAGGGCGCAGCTCCCAGGTGGGCGTGCAGGAGACGGCCACAGGGTAGGGCGGAGGACCCAAATGGACTCTGCTGGGCCCTGGGCTGGCAGGGCCATCAGCCCCAGAGGCCTGCGGCTAATTGGTAGCACAGGCAGCTCTGCCAGCAGGGCAGGTAATTGGACCCCGGGGTCCCCGTGCTCCAGCAGGAAAAGCTGCTCCTCCAGGTGCCCTGGCAGCCACTCCTCAAGAGCATGTTCGAGGCTCATCTAGCAACTGTGGCCAGCCTGGGAGCCACTGGACTCCGGGAGAAGCTGCTCCTTGCTCCTAGGGCAGCTGCAGCCATTGGTTCATGGTGAGGCGTCCAGACCCCCAGGTAGGACCCAGGGCTTTCCATGGTGATGATGGGCTCATTTTGCTGAGACTTTAGGGTGCATTGTACACCTTGTGTGGAGGTAGGGCTGTATGTAGATATATGTGATCAACACCCCCCACTACACGTGCCCCGCACACCCAGTTTAGGGCAGGCACTACCCTGTGCAGCCTGATCCCAGCACCCAGCACGATGGCTCTGGGTGCTCCATAAATGGCCCTGATATCTTTGAGTACAGTACTGTGCTGAGTACACATCTAGAGGTACTGTGCTGAGTATGCATCTATGGGTACCATGTGAGTATGCATCTATGGGTACTGTGCTGAGTATGCATCCATGGGTACCGTGTGAGTATGCATCTATGGGTACTGTGTGAGTACACACCTGTGGGTGCTGTGCTGAGTATGCACCTGTGGGTGCCGTGTGAGCTCACACCTGTGGGTGCCGTGTGAGCTCACACCTGTGGGTGCCGTGTGAGTGCATATTTATGGGTACTATGCTGCACCCTGATGTCTGACATCGCACCCAGCCTGGTCAGCGGTGCCAGGTGGGCTGAGCAAAGCAGAGGACAGCTGCTGCCTCGTCATGGCGAAGGTCCAGTTCTGGGCGGTTCTGCCCGGTGCCCGGGCAGGGTGGGAGCAAACGGCTGCAGGCTGGTGGCTGGTGCAGAGCTGCGGGAGAAGCTTCTGAGCCCCTCTCCAGCCCCCAGACACATCTACCCGGAGGGAAGAAAACCTTCACTTTCCTCGGGTTTTGTTAAAGCCCCTGATTTGAACGTGTGGACCAGGCAAACACTCTCTGTTTAGCACCGTGGAGAACTGTTTGCAACAAGAGAACCCTGGCTCCCTGTCGAATCCACCTGGCACAGAAACCAGGGAGGTGCGACCAAGTTTAAAAAAACAGCCGTTCCCAAGGCAGCGTGGGACCCAGGAGCAGAGGAAGGACGTTAGAGGAAAAACGGACGAAAGCCAACACAACTGGAGTTTGGTTCATAGTCGTGTGCCAAGGTCACTCCTTTGACAAACACGCTGGTCACCAAGGTGTTCCTGAGGGAGGCTGGATGGCCCGGCTGCAAGGACTCTCTCTCTTGTCAACTTTTCTGTAAGTCTGAAATTATTCCAAAATAAAAAGTTGATTTAAAAGAAAGTACAGCCATTGTCTAAAGTTCAGGTGACAGAACTGTTGCAAGGGGCCCTCAATTAATAAATAAACGCAATTTTTATTTAAGTGCCAACTCATTAATGATCCCTCCCCACTCTCCACATAACAGCACAGATCTGTTAGAAGAAAACGGGGCAAAAGCTCCATGACATTGGATTTGGCAGTGATTTGCTCTGCTGTCCTGGGGGAAGCAGAGACCCAGAGACCCTCAGGCAAAGCCAGTCCACAGGCGGGGGCTGCTGGCCTTCCTAGGACCCCTGGGGACTCCGGGGTCCGTCTTGTGGACCTTAAAGCCCCTGTGGCCACTAGCTGGGAGAGGACACAGCCACCCCGGCGGTGTCGAGAGAGGCACCACTCAAGATCGGACCCTGAGACCCCTCTGACGACAGGAGCTGTCGCTGAGTTTGCTTTAACGCGGGTGGGGCGTTTTGGCCGAGAGCCTGGGGTGCACGGCAAGTGCTCTGGAGGCTGGTCCCCAACTCTGGACGGCAGGCTGGCGTTGGCAGGGAAGGGCTGTCACCAGTGGATTCTTACACAGTGCTCACCCTTAGCAGGGGGTGTACAGACGTGCCTCAGGGGCAAACCTGTCCCTGCGCAATTCCTTTCTAGAAGATTCTTTCTCCCCAGAACTCTTCCATCGACTGTAGACTTGTATAGCCAGACCCCCACGTCACCCTGAGGCTGTCCAGCCAGCGCCCGGCGCACGCTTCCCAGCGTGGGACCCCCGGCACCCAAGCGACCTCTCCTGCTCTCCTCCTTCCAGGGTTGCGGGCCAGGACCCCGGTCGGCTGGTTGCTCTTCACCGCCCCCACCCTGTGCCAGCGTCCTGGGGCTGCTGCAGATCTCGGGGCGGGGGCTTCTGACAAAAGAAATTTTCTCTGTCACAGTTCTGGAGGCCACAGAGTGAAAATCCAGATGTCGGCAGGGCCACGTTCCCTCCTAAACCTCTGGGGAGGGTCCTTCCCGCCTCCTCCGGCTTCTCGGGGCTCGCGGGGTCCTTGGCTTGTGGCCACATCACTCCACTCTCTGCCCTGGTCTTCACGTGGCCTGTTCCCCTGTGTCTCTCATGAGGACACTGGCCATCGGATTTGGGGCCCCACCAGCAAGAAGGATGCAGGAAACTCACGAACTCTGAGTCAGTCTCAGGGAAGTCGCTCTGCATGACGGCTGGCAGGGAGGGGGCTCCGCCCAGACTGAGCCGGCTGGAAGGGAAGGCAGAAACCCTGGGATCTGGGGCGTCCCTGTCAGTGCCTTCCTGGGCGACTGGGTTCTCAGCGGTCTCGACGGTTCACGTCTGCAGGCACCCAGGTGTTCACGGATTGTCCTGTCCAAGTCAAAATGCTGCCGCTGGCATTGCTCCAAGAGCCCACAGGAGCGTCTGCTAGAATGAGCTTTCCTGAGTTCCCCGCGGCTGCTGCACCCTTCATTCCGGCCCCTCCACGGGCCAGCACAGGCGTGTCACTGGGACACCTCCTATCGGTCACAGCCCACGTGGCTTGAGTACCCACCGTGCCAAGGCCCCACTTGAAGAGCTCCGTGTCCGTTTCACCCTCAGCATGGCGGCCAGGTGTGCACTGCGGATTGTGTGTCTGGGACAGAGACACGTAGACCCCGGGAGCCCGAGTGTTGGGCCCGAGTGTCATTCCAGGGACAGCAGGAGACTAGCAGTCTGGGTGCCCAGGTGGAGGCCAGAACCGGCCTGAGGAGGCCTGGCCGGGTTGGTGAGGTGTGTGGCTGGGAGTGCACCGGGCAGCGGGCGGGAGCCACAGAGCCAGAGGCCGAGTGGGGAGGAAGCCGTTTGCTCGCAGGCCAGGGCAAGTCCGCGTGGCCCTGCTGTGAGAGTGACTCCGTGAGAAGCCCCTGGTGGCCTCACTCCTGCACCCGGGCCAGTGTCGCTCTGGGTATTTTGTGGGAAATGGACACATCTCTGCCCCCGCTCAGCCCTCCCCTGCTGCCTGCCAGACGCACGTCCGGTACAGTGGCCTTGGCATCGGTGGGTGCCCCTTCCAGCTGTGGGCTGCCCGAAGTCGCCACCCGCCTGCCCAAACCACCCAGTGAAAACAGCTACCCGGCTCCCCTCTCTGTCCCCTCCTGTGGGCCTGGCTCTGAGAGCCTGCAGCCCCCTCCCCAGGGCCCCTCTGCTCTCCCTGCTGTCTAGCCCAGTCGGGTTCCACCCCGGTTGGCTGGTAGCCAGGACTGGGCGGCCCTGACTGGCGGGCACCTCCCAGGGCTGCCCGGGGCACTCTGCGTCCACACCCTGCGGCATCTCGAGGCCCCACCATCCCGGACTGGGACGCGCCCTGGGCTTGAGCTGTGGGTCTCGCCCTGCCCAGAGCACCCTGCCTGCCTCCATCGGAGCTGCCTGGACCCCGACCCCGGTCCCCCGGGTGCACCGGCTGCAGGAGCTCCCAGGAGAGGTCACTTCAGCAACGGCAATGCTGACATGTCGTTTCCGTTGTGTTTCTCTGTTTTATCTGGGTTCCCTTTGCCAGCGTGTTCTCGCGGAAACTTTCTCCAGCCAGGGCACTCAGGTCGCCCCTGCCACATCTTTGGGCTCGTTTTTGCATTTTCCAGACCAAGAGCCCTGTCTGCTCCGCGGCCCAGCCCACCTACCAACGGGGTGAGGGTCCACTTAATGTCTGGAGAGGAACCAATCATTGTTCTCCCCTGCTGTCCCCATCTCTGGGCACAACTCACCCCGAGGTCCAGCTCCACTTTCTCTCCTCCCCAGCTGCCCTTTGCTCTTGCTCTTTGATGTCTTGCAGGCCCCACTCCCCAGCACAGAAGGATGAGGGGGGAGAATGTCACCAAGGTCAGCACATTCGTGCTGCTAGGCTTCTCCACGGCGCCCGAGCTGCAGTATGTGCTCTTCCTTCTCTTCCTGCTCACTTACCTCTTTGTCCTGGTGGAGAACCTGGCCATCATCCTCACCGTCTGGGGCAGCGCCTCCCTCCACAGGCCCATGTACTA
>JAQIFY010002731.1:0-13107 GCA_028533085.1 Varecia variegata | reverse complement strand
ATGGGACTGAAACTTCCAAGCTTCTAATCATGGTTTTGTCTTTCTGGTGACCAGCCCCCAACCAGGATCCCACCAAGAGCCTTCTCATTAAAACAAAAGATGCTCTTATCACTGGAAAATTCCAGGGGATTTAGGAGCTCTGTGTCAGGAACTGAGGGTAGATACTAGAAGAAAAGGTGCTTCTAGCACCCCTACTGCTTAGGAAATTACAAGAGTTTCAGGAGCTCTGTGTCAAGAACTGGGGGCAGAGATATATTTATTTCTTTCTTCTTATTTCACATTAGTTGTCACACATACTGTGTTACTGAGACTTTCTGTGTCTCAGCTTCTGAATGAAGTGAGTTCATATGTGCTTAGCACTTGGCAAATTTTCAATAAACTGGGGTTATTATCATTATTATTATTATTAGAATATCAATAACAATATGCATATCTCACTAAGTAGGCCTCTCCTTCTCTCCATATCTTCCTGTATTTTGCTGGAATCCTACATTACTTGACTGAACACAGTAATCCATAGTGTCTGAGGTCCGGCGTCAATTGGGAAGAGACTTACCAGATACTTGTACCCCAGGCAAACAATCCTAGAAGGTGTTCATTGAACTCCACTTACTTCATCAAAGAAGCACTATTCACGATAAATACCTTACCTGTCCTGAAACTCAGACCTGCAGCATCCATGTAATGGGACTTATTAGAAATACAGAACTTCAGGTCTTATCCCAGACCTGCTAAGTCATAATCTACATTTTAACAGGATCTCCCAATGATTCACCTGCACATTCAGATTTGAGAAGTGCAGATTTTAGCACCGATTGAGAGAACTCAGGCTCCTCTGGCTGGAGCGTGGGCTTGTGGTTGGGACATTTCAAAAGCTAACTCACCACGCTGCATGTGCCACCCAGTCTGTCACTCGTGTCCACAAACCAACCCAGGGTGAAGGTGGAGATGACTATTCTCACCTAGATATCATAGGGTCACCACTGATGTATTTAAAAGTAAATGAGAGGAGATAAAGCTTTAGCCTTCTGAGGGAAGATCAGCATGTGCTTCAGCTGGGAAATCTTGAAGACCACGGGTCACTTCTCAATACCCTCATGGAAAGTTTTCTGACGTTCTTGTGAAGAAATACAGCAAATGAGAGAGAAGAGGCTTACTGAGAAGCATAATTCCAGTATCTACCCCTTGCCCCGCTGTCACCAGATCTGTGACTTTAGACAAGACACTTAACGCCTCGCCTCTGAACCCTCTTGTTAAATAGAGACTTACCTTGTTAAATGGGATTCTAATAGCTCTCCTACCTACTTCATGGGGTTGTCTAGGGCTAGACATCATGAAGTAAACCCAGTTCCAAAATTTCTAAATTTGCAAATATATTACAAATGACTTTCAGCCATCCCTTAGCTGACACTAAAAGTGTCAGAGGGAGACCTGCAGCCCAGGTCCTCAGCTGTAGGGTCACTACATGACAACAACTAGAAATTTCTGTCACCTTATGTTTTTTCAAGTCTTTTACATGTATTGCACATGCATTCTCTCATTTAGTACCTCCCAAACCATGAAAAAAAGTATTATTATTATTCTAATATAGACATGGACATGAGGGCTGAGAATAAATATTATTCTGAAATAAGTATATTTGTCAATCATCATTTTCTATTTTTCTTTTCTAATCTGACTTAGAGATTCATTTCATATGTCATAGCTCTTCTTCTTGAAATAGCCATCTAAAATGTGATTTCAGACATTTGCAAATTGTACATATGCACTTTGAGCAAATGAGATAGCCAATCTAGTCCTGAAAATTTAACCCTTAGAAAGACTGCTAAAAGGCATCAAAATTCCAGAGAACTTCCCCTCACTGTATCTACAGCTCCCCAAGGGAGAGAACTTTTGATGGAAAAAGACTTCTCAAGTTACAAACAAATTCTGCTCTCCAAGAAAGTAATGGTGAAAATGAATGAGAATCATAGTAAGGCAAACTTCACCACTCTCCAAAGGAATTCACACAATCTCCTGAATCTGGTGGATTTCAGGAGCACTGTTCATCCAGCTCTCAGTTAGGAGTAAGGCTTAGTATCACAGTATTTTTGTGCTAGAGATGACATAAGCAATGCTAGTTAAACTCTCACATAACAGGGGAGGAAGCTGTGCCTTATGGAGACCAAGTGACTTGTCCATGTTTACAAATTCTGGTGTGATAGATGTGCCATCAGAAAGTAGAAATTCTCACCCCCAATATAATGCTTTTCCAACTGACATGATTGGAATTTGTTCCTGGGAGTTATGTTTATTAGGTTATAAAAGTGTCACATTATGAGCTGGTTCATTCCTGGCCGTGAGCCCAGGTACAGCCTCGCAGAGGAGTTCCAGAGGCCACGATCAGCTCACTGGCTCCATTTTTCCAGGCTTCTTAAAATTCCATAGACTTATTATTTCACCTGAGCATTTGATATCACCATGGAAAGTATGTACCAAGTGACACAGTTAAGAGTGGACAGAACTCAAGGGGTGAAGGTAGACAGCAGAAAAGAAGGAGAAGGCAAGGAGCTGGTAAGACAGGTTAGTTTAACTGTTAACTATTTCTCATTAAAAAAAAAAGGGGGCTAGAACTTTATCAAGACCAACCTAATTTTTTTTAAAAGAACGTAAATGACCAAACTTCCATATCAAAGAAATTACTCTTCACTCAATCAATGTATTTCTGACAACTTTTCACCAATGAAATAACCAATTTATTACTTCATTCATTAGGTTCGTAATTGGGAGGCATCAGAACTGTGGTTTCTCCTCTTTGTGTGGGCCAATCACAGGTGGCTGGTATTTTGTGTCCTATTTTTCATTGCCCTCGGACTCCATCTGGCCCAGATGTCTCTTCCAAAGGTTGACGGTTAAAAGGCTAAGATGAGTCCCAATAGGTGACCACTATTTTAATAAATATTTTCCTACTCATAGAAATATTCATCGATGCTTCTCTAACATTGAAAAGGGAGATTTACATTTTTAAATGTTGCATTTTGAATTAGGTTATAGAAGAAATAATACGTTGACCAATTTTCCACTTGCCGTTGGTTATTTGACTACTAATTTGATTGTAGACTTGTTCTTATTTGTAATTGTTGTTTGGGATAAACTAAGCATTCAAGTGGGTTTTAAATTGCTGCTTTCAAATTGATTCATAGTCAAAATATACAGAAAATACGTTATATAGCTACGAATCAGGTCTAGTAGTAATTTTTAAAATCCTTACATTCTATTTGAAAAACAAAAGAATTGTAGACACAGAATGAAATGGTTTTTACTTCCTTTGGCTGAAAAATATAAAAGTTAAATGATACACAAAAAAAGTACTATAAAAAAGGAAATAGCAAATACTTGCCTTTATAATCTTTTTCCTCATAGAACTCACATCTAGTGAAACGCTTGGGATGACTCAATGGAGAAATACAAATTTACAGCATTTTATAGTAGAAATAGCTTGATTCAATGGCATAACCATCATATCATCTGCTTCTGGGAAGCAAATTTTTAAATGGAGATCAAAACCTCAAAGATTAGATACCTTCTAATCTCTAATATCTGAAATATATTTTAACTCCAGTTAAAAGTAGATTGCAGAATAAACTCTTTTGAAGAATGAACAACCTAATTAAAACAAGAACTAGCCCTGAACTTTGGAAATGGAGCTTATTGTTGAATACAGAATTTTCTATTCATCCTTGAGAGTGGACAGAACCATGTGTGGGGTTCACCAGCTACTATAGATTTTACTTCTGAAGCTTCTGAGATTTATGGGCAGATAAGACCGTATGTATCCTCTTCTGAAGGAGCAGGAGCTCATGAAAGTTTTCAGACAGCTTCCTATAGAAGGGTCCCCAATGCCAGTGGGACAGCTGGGCTGTCTGCTCCCCTTCCTGGGCTCTGGGACTGGCTCAGACTCCAGGACTGAACATCCATCACAGGATAACCAACGCTTCTTTTCTGAGGACACAAGGAGCAGAAATGACAGGATTTGCAGTGCTCACCCATCCTTTCAGTCAACAGCCCAGCCATTTATTTCGCTGACTATGCAGAGCCAGAAATGTCCCTGAATGGTGAAAAACAACTTCCCCAGACCCCACTGTCGCTGGCGAGTGCCTGCTGCTCCGGCCCTCGAGTCTCAGGGCGGAGAAGCAAAAGTGAGCGAGGAAGTCTTCATGCCGCCCCTCATGGAGTTTATAGGGAAAAATGTTCTCCCAGTCACTGTTTGATCTGCTCATAGTAACCATGGGCTCTTCTGGAAGCTGAGCCATTTACTCCTTTTGACCTTTAGATGGAAATCTCTGCCAGCAAATCCCTTAAAATGCCTTAAGAGGAACTTTATGTGTGAAACTGACTCAATAAATTCTCAATAAGCCAGTCATGGGATCGTGAAACCGCTCGGGCGCCCGGCTTCCTCCTCCAGAGGAATAAAGAAGGTCTCCTTGTGCTTGCTCCTGCCCGGGCAGCCCCGCTCCCAGGGCCTGGGCGACCCGCTGCCAGCCCAGCCAGCGCTGGGGACACAGCCTGATTTCCACTCCCCTGAAACATAAACCTCTCTGTTCAGCGGCAGCCTCTGGCTCCAGAGTCTTTTCATTTCTCTAAACTGCCACCTCTGTTCGGATGAAATAGCATTTTAGCACATTTGAGTTCTCTATTTGAGGTATATTTTTAGACACAGAATAGAGAAAACATTCCCCTGCCCAGTATATTTTCCTGAGACTCGTTTCTAAGATAGTAAGACAGATTTATTTTTTTATGGCAAAAAAAAAATGATCTATTCCTATAAATTTTCTTGAACTAGATTTTAGGATTTTAATAGCTTCCTTGGGATACTTTGTATTTAGGAAGTTTCTTGGTAATGAGATTCCAAGTTATTTTTTAAATCTGCCAGGTATAGCAGGGGTGGAAAAACTGTGGTCCCTGGGCCAAATCCTGCCGCTCACCTGTTTTTGTATATAAAGTTTTATTGGAACATAGCCACGTGTTCAGTTATAGATTGTCTACTGCTGGCTTTTCTGCTACAACAGCAGAGTTGAGAGGTTGGGCCAGAACTATATGGCCCTTTACAGAAAGTAAAATACTTACTACTTGGCCTTTACAGAAAACATTTGCTGCCCCATGTTGTGTAGCCTAAACGCCAACTTCCCATTGCCGGCTCATGCCCTGCTCTTGTTCTCACAGCAAGCTCCCCACACACATTTACTGTCCTTTCCAGCGCTTTCTTACTCATCCTCCAGCTTCAGTCCAGGATATTTAAACCCTGAGCCTCCTGCCTTTCCCACAGTGATTACCGACGTTCTGCCCCAGCCTCAAATTCAACTTCTTGATGAATCTGTAGTGAAGGAAGTGGTAGCTATGAGTAACCTGCACTTCTAGCCCCATGTCCCACACTGGCCATATTCTCGTGTGCAAAGAGTATAAAAGTAAATGTTTGTGCATATCTGTGTCTTAGGATGTGTTTTCCAGATTGACGAACTTTTAACCATTATGTCATAAACCTAATTTCCCATCTTGCTGTGTGCTAGATGCATTGCTGGGTGCTCTCTGCTCTGCACTTTACTGTTCGACGCCTCCACAGCACAGATGGTGTTACTAAGCCCACTCTAGAGCGGGCAGACTGGGATTCAGAGAGGGTAGGGTGTATGCTCACGTTTACAGAGCTAGTAAGCAGCAGAGCCAGAATCTAAAGCCAGGTCTACCTCACTCCCCATTGCCAACTAAAGGACTTCATTTCCATTGCATCACAGGGAATAATGGAGAATAGATTATTTTAACTATTCCAGTGGAAATATTTCTAGAACATTTTACATACTTCTCTGCCATCTCAATTAGATCATACTGATCCTAAATTAATCTCTTCAGGATTACCTAATATCGTAATTATTAATGTAAGTTTTATGGTTGTGTAGAAGAATTTAATTACAACATGACTTATTTGCTGTGTAACCTTAGGCAAGTAATTTCACCTCTCTGAGCCCCAGCTGCCCCATCTGCATGAAGTCAGTAACACACTTGCATGGGGAGTATAAAATGCTGGAATGACGCAGGCACATAGGAGGCATCTACTAGGTGGTTATTATAATATTATTAGATTATTGAGAATAACCTTTAACTTGGCTGCCTGAAAACCATTTAGACTTACTTCCTTGGTGCTTAGAAGTGCTGCCAAGAATGTCAAGCAAGTTTAAGTCATATGCTGATATTTGCACACCTGTGGCCTGTCTTCTGAACTAGGTTATGTCTTGCTGGAGGCCAGTGCCTATTTTTTCTGCTACAGCTGGTATCTCTAGTACTGAGTATTGTTTCATGAGGATTTACTAAGGCTGTTGATTAAGACTGGGAGCCCTGTCTTTAGTCCTGGTTGTCACATGGACAATACGCAGAGATGACAGCCAGTCCCAGCGTCCAGCCAGCTGCAACTCTCCCCTGGACTGCCTGGGAAACAACCAGGTAACTATAATTTCAGTAACTCCCGGTGCATCAGAAAAATGTGAAGTGGCCTGCATCTCACCCTGCTGATGTGGTTTCACGTGGTCCCACCAGCAGAGGGGTGGGTCCAGTTTCTTAAGGGAGTAATTCTGAACCTACCAGAGCTCTTCAGAAAGGAACTGGGTATAGGATCAGACATGGGAACTGTCCTAGTGTTCCAACAATCCTTCACAGGCAAAGGGACTTATTCTTTCCTCCAAGTGGCTCTGTCAAGCGTACAGTGGAATGGTGAGCGGTAATTCTAGGGAAGCAAGTTTCCAACTTGCCCGGAGGATGCTTGAAAGCCTTTCCCAGAGGACGGAGCTCCGGAAGCACACAGTGGAGCCCTTCTGGTGGGACATGCACAGGGAACTTGTGCATTAACTAAGGTTGGGGGAAGGTTTTTTTCAATCCTGAAATTCTCTAATTCTATGACTTTGGAAAAGTTACCCGGTGAATTCCAGTGGCCCGGGGATAAAGCCTTGACACTTATGCCCCTTAGAACTTTTGGCAAAGCTTTACAAGGCGCTGTTCTCAGACTCCAGTATGCACTCGGGGCACCCCGGGCTCTGTTAAAATGCGGATTCTGCTTCACGAGGTCGGGGCCTGTGATTTTGTTTTTCCAATAAGCTCCCAGGTCACCTGGTCCTCAGGCCTAGGACCACACCTCAAGTAGCAAGGTTTTGAAGGGCATGTGCATTAGGAAGGGTTACTAAGCAATCCCCTTCATACCCCCGTCTAGAAATCAGAGGCTGTACCAGCTGCTACTCTCTCCTGCCTTTGCTTTGACTTCACCTACATTTTCTCCTTCTAAGTAACATTAAGATGTCATTTCTCATTCAATCCAGAACACTTTTGGAGTGAAAAGCAGCTTTATTATGCTGGGACATAAATTGGAACTAAGATTTTTTTCATATAAGGCTCTCTACTGAGTTTTCTTTTTTTGTAAAATTTATGGTCTTACATCTTCCTTTATTCCTAAAACAGTATTTTTTTGTTTTTACATTTGTTTTTGTGGGTAAAGGAAGCATTTTGGGTTATCTGTCCAAAGAGAAATGGAACAAGAAGCAAAAATCTGTTCCAGCAGTAAATAAACTATTTAGGATTTGATGTGTATTCATGAGTCACGGGGGTAGGAAGAGGAACTTAACTGCACTAGGTCGGTAAACCACAAACCCTCTGAATCAATAGTATTCCGTTTGCTGTTCTAATAATGGCAAACACCAAGGTGTACCAGAGTGGGTGTGAGGGGTTTCCTTCCTTTTTTTTCTTACATGGTGTTTGAACACAGTGTTAAGTTCATTCAGAGGAGCCAGAAAGATGCTCTGCCTCACTGTCAGGGCAAGGGAATGGGGCCGGGCCTGGAACTCTGGGAGGGACATGTGTGGGAGAGAAACCGGATCTTGTCACACAGAGGGCAGGGGGACATCTGTCTTGCTGGACGTGGCCGAGATCACAGACCCTCACAGAGTGGCTGGGGGCATTCCTATATTTAATTTAATCCTCACACATAGTCATGGGGTTGGCAAAACATACTCTAACAGAGGAGAAAGCCGGGCTTTCAATGAATGGACCAACATGGGATGCAGTTGGGGTTTGAACTCAGAACTCCAAAGCTGTCAATTGTGTTTGTCTAAAATGGCTTTCAAGTTGCAGGAGGTTGCTGTCATCTTCCACACATTTATCTTGTAGATGAGGAAACCTGGCCCAGAAAACTAACCCTAACCCTAACCCTAATACTAATCCTAACTATAGTTTACAAGCCACATAATACACCAAAGAGCAACAGAGAAGAATAAGAAGCACATTTTTGATTTCTGGATTCATGTTTCTTTTGTTGCACAGTGCTCCTTCTAAATAATTCACGGATACACAGTGGTATAAAAGGCTACACTGTTTTCATTTGTCCTTGCCCCCAGAATATACAAGTGTTCACATATACATACTAGCACTATGTGAGCATGTGTGTGTGGGTGAGTGTGCATGTGTGTGCAAGGTGTTCTTGCATGTTAGTATGTGTGTGCATGAATTTGTACATATGCATGAGTGTATGTGCATTTTGGGTGATGAAAGGGAGGGAATAGTATTTATTGAGCCTCACATATGTGTCTGGCACTGAGCCAAGAACTTCACCTAAATTATTATACTTACACACACTTGGGGTAGATATTAGCATCATGTGCATTTTTCAGGTGATAAAACCTGTGGCATGTCATTTTTAATTCATTGTTTAGGTTGGATAATACAAATTACCAATTTGCAGTATAACACATTGTTTTCAGGACTCATAATGGGCGTAATCTAAATTTTCCTAGACGTGGGGATGTGTTCTAAGGCCCCTGCAATGATTCACATTAGAAACAGAGGTTCACATCACACTGGAATATGGAGACATGCCCGTTAGTAAACTGCTGGTTAAGTCCATGTGTGCCCACCACTGTTCAAGAGCATGGACTTTGGAATGTGTAGACCCTGGTTGGTTCTCAAGCTTGACTATATACCAGCAGCCAGGTCTCTGAAACAGGGCCCAAAAGCAAGGGCTTCCATCCTTTTTAAGATGTCCTGCCATTGTTGTAATCACAGTTTTTGGTAGCCATTCTGTATACAATCAAGCGTGCAAACTACGTTTCTTGCTTGGACTAAATAAAACACAGTATGACAATTAATGCCATGTAATTTATTAGATCATATCATATGAAATTGCCAATATCCAACCATGTTCTTTTCCTACAAAACTGATTGTTTTATATGGATCAACCTGATCTTTAAACTGTAAGAAAGAGAGAAATGGCCATAAGGGATTGGCAAACCTCTCAGGAAAGTTAATGTAGGCAACAAGAAGGGAGTATTATCATCAGTTTTCCAAGCAGATCCCAACGATCAACCACTTTCAAAGAAATCCCCCTTGCTCTTTGCTCATCATGAGTTCAGCTTGTACAAAGAACGGGGTGTGTAGCTGAGACTCAGAATTAGGGGCTCAGTATTTTACCACAAATCCGAATTTCTGGTGGACGGGAATTGTTGAGGAAGGAGTTATCCCAGTGGCTGCACCTATGGACTCTGTGGATCTGAGGCCCAACCCTCTGTTCATGAACACTTTAAACACTCTCCTTCAATCCCTTGTTGGCTAACTTCCAAGCCTACTTTTTATCTTTTAGTATTAGAGTCTAGACCAGAGGTTCTCAAACTTTGTGATCTCAGGATCCTTTTATGCTTTTAAAAATTATTGGGGACTTAAAGAGTTTTGGTTTGTGTGGGTTATATCTATTGATAGTTAATATATTATCCGTAATACTCTGAAATATAAAAAAATTTCAACAGAGACATTTAAAATACATTAAAAATATTATAAACCCATTCTATTTACATAAACAGAATAGTTTTATAAAACATACTAAGCTTTCCGTGGTGAAAAGAGTGACACTGCTTCACACCTTTGCCTTCTCTTTAAATGCTGGCTTAACAGAAGACAACTGGATTCTCCTGTCTGCTTCTGCCTTCAGTCTATTGGGATATTGCATGTCACCTCGCCTCTGGAAAACTCTACTGCACACTTGTGAGACAATCAAAATGGAAAAAAGCAAATAATTTCTCAGGAGCACAGTATTGTGAAAATCATTTTGCACTTACAGACTTCCCGAAACAATCCTTGGGAACTCAGAGGTGTCTGGACCATATTTTCAGAACCATTGATCTAGGGTGTTTTCTTTTTTAATTAATAGACTTTACTTTTTAGAACAGTTTTACACCCATCACAACCCTGACTTTGTTGTGCATCCAGGATGGACAGTCACCATTCTCTGTTTTCTTGTTGTCTAAAATGCATCCAGTCTCCTAATGAAAAGTCCAAACTGCTTAGTAGGCGTATGGAGTCTTTGAAGGCCTGACAGCCTCATCTCTGCCATGCCCTCCCAGGACCCAGTTTTAGCTGCACAGAACCACAGCCAAAGTCCCGCCTCCTGCTCAGGAAGATCTGGTTGTCCCAAGCCACTCCAGCCTAGGAACAAGCCTGGTGTTAGCCTGACCATAGTCAACAGAATGTCTCTGGTTCCTTCCTCTGTGCAACACTGCAATATTTCCAGCCATCTGCAAAGTTTTCTTTTATTTCTAACTGAGTTTCCTAGGTGGGGTCCAATATGCCCTGCTAATAATTCTCCCCTAATAGATTGTGATTTTCAGAAAGGCAGGGACAGCATCTTTTTTACAGGAATATTGTGAGCACTGTTTTGCAATTGCTAGCTCAGTAAACATTTGTTGACTAAATGGATGAATGAATGAATGAATGAATACTACATGACCACAGCCACAATGATGCTGAGTCCACCACCAACATACCCTATTGTTATCTGCCCAGTTTTACAGACAAAGATGTGCTTCTCCCTTTTAATGACTCAGAGAATGGCTGTGTGTTTATGTGTGTGTGTGTGTGTGTGTGTGTGCTTGTTTGTCATGGAACAGCCAGTGAGCCTGCCCTGCTTCACTCTGAGGAATTCTCCAAGTCAACAAACTCCCTTGAGGCTGGCCCCACCAGCCCTCTGCATGTTTCCTGGGTCACAGGCCACTGGAGCACTTCCCTGTCCTGTCGGAAGGTTGAGTGCTGGCTGGGTGTTCTTTGCCAATGGCCTAGGACAGGAGTCAGGTGAGTACTGACAACACCTTTAGGATGGAGCTTTTCCTCCTAGGTGTTCCTGGGTGGGGGTTACCTTATGTAATGATGACACCCCAGAGTGGTGACCGGACGCTCGTCACAGTCAACCTGAAGGATGCACTATTTCCACCCCTACTCCCCCCCCTTGTTGGGTTGGCACCTCCTTCTCCTTTTGAAAGACGCAGCTGGGATGTCCTCTCTGGAATGCCATGCTGGGCGTAGGGTGGCTCTTAGTGAAATTACATTAATGGTTCATAAATTAGTTAATAATTGATAGACGGATGTTTGGAGAGTTTGTCTTGGGTTATATACATTTTCAAAACAGCTTTATCTGTTTATCATTCAGAAATGAAAGACATACTTTCTATTTACCATACATGGGCCCTTAAATATTCATGGCAGGGGAGGACCAATGGAATCCACGTGGAAGGTTCTGAGGCCCCTGGAGTGCCCACGTTGAAGCCTGCGCTGCCCGGTTCTCCAGCCCCTGGGCACGTGTGGCTGCTGAGCAGCTGACGTGGGGTCAGTGTGACTGAGGAACTGAATTTGTAATTTATTTAATTTTAATTATTTTTAAATTTAAATTTAAGAACTGATACTTAATTCAGTCATTGGAAAATTTTAATACATTTAGAACAAGTTGAGTATATGAATCTGCCTTTTTAACTGTGAATTTTATGAGACCTAAGTACAGGTCAATATTTTTGATGAAACTAACCCTAATTGAGATGCACTATAAGCATAGAAGATCTACTAGATTTCTGAAACTTTGTAGGAAAAAAAGAATGTAAGAATGGAAAGTATCTCATTAATATTTGGGGAGTGGATTACATATGGAAATGGTAATATTTTGGGTATATTGAGTTATATATAATTATTATGAATTAATTTCACCTGTTTCCTTTCACATTTTTTAATGTGGCCACTGAGAAATGTGACATTGCCTGTGTGGCTCGTGTCACCTTCCCGTTAGACAGGGCTGCTGTAGACCTGCACGAGGCTGCCCTGCAGGACCCTCTGGTAGACATTAAGGAGCGGCCTTGTCTCCACCCCAGAGCGTCTTTAGTTAAAACTTCACTCGGAGTTGAAGCAGGAAGTTCCCTGGTGTAGCGTATTTGTTTGCTTTTTGTTGGTGTTTGAATGAGAATTAGCGCAGTGTGAAACTTGACATGTGCCGTAAAGCCAGGTGACCTTTGTGATCTCAAGATCATCACCATAGGTGAAGCATTTACAAAGGGCCAGGCACTGTGTGGGGTGTTTTAGGTTCCATACAGCATCACATCTTCCCTATGAGATAGGATCCGTTATTATCCCTCTTTAGAGAAAGGGAAACTGAGGCTCAGAGCAGTGAAGTGACGTGCCCTGGACTCCAAGCATAATCTGAATGTACGTTTGTCAAACCCAAACTCTTCCTTCCCCTTCTCCCCCTGGAGGAAGGAGCCCTTTGCAGGAGGGAGACAGATCAAAAGACCCTGCTTGATGTTTCTGTTTTTCTGGTTCTAGGCCTAGAAGACCTTCTCTTTCTTTGATGTCACTCACACCTTGGTCTCAGACCCAAGGGTTCGGGTAAGAATGGGTTGGGTTCAAATGCCAGCTCTGCCCTGTTCTAGGAAATTGTTTAGCCTTTTAATTGTCAGTTGTCTTATCTTGAAAAGGGCTAATAACCCCAGCAGTGCAGAGGAAAGAGTGAGTGATTTGTGCCCACGACCACGGCCTGGCTCACGGCCCTCGCAGACGAGCTGTTGCTCATGTTCACTTACCATGAGGTCAAAAGAGACTTCCCAGAGTATAAGTGTACTTCTACAATATCCTTACTGGTAAGTTTCCATTTCTTAGACTTGGAGGTTAATGACCACGAATGGATGTTTTAAAAATCCATAGTTGCTTTAAAGCTTGGGCTTTGGAACTTCAGACGGCTGAGCCTTGCTTCTGCCTTCAGCACGGACAGAACGAAACCACCCAAGTGCTCA
>JAQIFY010002730.1:0-13108 GCA_028533085.1 Varecia variegata | reverse complement strand
TTTATTGAGATTCCTTAATTGACTCTTTCATTTCCAGAAGTTCTGTTATGATTAAAAAAATCTGTCTCTTTCCTGAATGTTTCATTTATGTCCTGAATTTTTTTTTGTTTCTTTGTGTTGGTTTTCAACTTTCTCATGGATTCCATTGAGCTTATTTGAAGTCCATACTTTGAATCCCATATCCCAAATATAAAAAATTTACTTTTGGTTGGAGTCCACTGCTGGATAGTGAGTGTGAGAGAGCCCATTTTTTCATATTGTCAGAGTTCTTATGCTTGTTCTTTCTCATCTGGAACCTCTTCACTCAGCTCAAAACAGATATGTTTGTGTTTCGCCTGTTCTCCTCTTCTGGGAACTATGCTGCTAAGTGTAGAGAGGGTGAGGTAGATCATCTTATAGCTCATGCAGGTGTTGTTACTGGCAATTTGAGTCAGTTGAACCTTAGACCCTTGGGACAGTGTTCAGGTGCCAGTTGTAGTGGACCAGCTTATGTAATTCTCAGATCCCAAGCCCTGGATAGTGTGATGGAGTCCTGGAGGGAGGGACCAGACTAAGACTGGGCTGGCAAACTTGCTCTCAAGTCTCCCTGAGTTCAGACACTGGCTGTGATAGTGAGGTGTGGGGTGGGGTGATGTCCTGCTCCAGAAGATGCTCAGGCTGGAGAAGGGTAGATGCACTGTGAGCCTATGACAGGAGTGGCCAGCCCCTCCTGATCATATTAGCAGAGGCAGGCAGCTGTGGAACACAAATGCCACTCACATATTTCTCTCTCTCTTCAGTGACAGCCCAGATTCCCAGTTCTCATCCAGACTCAGCTGCATCAGAGGTGGCTGGAGCATTTCCACCTGCTGTGTGCAGGGCTACCAGACTGGCTGTGGGCTGTGGCTGAAATGTTCCTTCAGAGGAGGTGTGGTTGTGCCAGGGACTTTTCTCCAGGGATGGTAGGCTGCTCCCAGAAGAGATAGGCATCTGGTGGAGGAGGACTGCTAACCCCACCCTCCCTCAGGGAAGGTGATAGCTTTAGTCCTTGGGGAACACAAAAACACTTTCTCTGGATGTTTAGAGGGAAGGAAGTACACACCTCAAGTTCCATGGAATCCTGGATGTGATAGTTGCTCTGTCAGAGGTGGGACAGCCACTCCCAAGTGCTCTGGCTTAATCCTCCCCTGTGGAACTCTCACCAGTCCCAAGCAGAAACAGTTGTGGCTTCCTCAGCAGCAATAGGCAGAGAAGGGGAGGAGGAGAGAGTTCCAAATGATGAGGAACTGATGCCCTGGTCCTCTTTTTCCTAAGGGCTCTCTGGCATTCCATACTCTCCTCTCAGCAGGAAATGGCCCTCCCTGAATGTAAAGCTGTGGGAGACCCACAGCTCCCCTGGCACCCACTGGGCCCCAAGGCTGCTGAAGTCTGAGTATGTTCTGGGGAGCATTGGCTGTGGATCCAGTGATGTAGGGACCCAAGGGCTGAGATTCCCAGGTTGAGACAGCTGAGAAAACACTGCCTGTCCATGAAGGGAGGGAAATGAACCACACCCTTTCTGCATCCCCCCTGCAAGACTACAACTGTATGTCCTGTAGTTCATCTTCACTAAAAGCTCATGCTTTGGAGCAGAGGCAGCTATGTCTGCAGCACTGGGTGGTTAAAAGGGACGAAGTCCCTGTCTTCATGTCCCTTCCTAGGCTTTCCAGCTTTAAACTCCCAAAATGGAAGCTTGGGCCTGTGACCACAGAAGGTGGGCCTTTGCCAGACAAACAATGTGGGCCAGATGCTGGAGTCTACTTGCATTTTGATCTCACTAGTCTGTAGCAGGGTGGTGGGAATTGTCCTAGGTGTGTGCAGGAGAGTTAGAACTCCCTTGTCCATCCTCAGCTTGGCAGGGCTGCATCAGCCCAAATGCAGCTCAAGGGGGGGGTGGGGCACTGCCTGGCTTCAAACTCCCAAAATGGCATCCTGGGCCTATAGCCAGCAAGGGTGGGGTCCTTCTCAGGCAGGCTGCATTGGCAGGAAATGGGGAGTACAGTTCATTTGAGACTTGGTCCCACAGCAGCCCACTGCACAATAGTGGGCACCATCCAGGTGTGTGCTGGAAAGCCTGGTTTCCTTGCCCCTCTCCAAGTAGGCAGGGGCTGCAGCCACATCAAGGCCAAGCTTAGTCCAAGGGTGAGGCGCCACCTAGTGTCAAAATCATAAAATGGCAACTCATAAAGCCTGGGGCCTCACCCAGGCAGGCAGCATGGGTGAGCAACTGTGGAAAATGCTGTCTGCCCACGTTTCAGTCTCAAAAGCAGCAGACAGTTGGGTGGTGGAGACCTTCCCAGGGGTGTGTGGGAGCATGTGGGCTCTTCTATCCCTCCTTGGGATACAGTGGTTGCAGGTGTGCCCACAGTTCTCCAGAATCTGGGCTCTCAGAATGGCACTTGGCTCAAGCTGTTATAGGCATAGATCCCTGTGAGATTCTGCATGAGTCTCTGAAACAATGCCTCTATGTAATCTTCAAGCAGTTCCCTATGTTAGGCCTGAGATCTGCATGGGTAAGGGTGGTGTTCTTTTGTAGCCAAGACTGTAAAAGCTTGTCTCTGAGAGTGGAGCCCTGGGAGCTTCTCTCTTACTGTTTCACCACATCCAGGAGCTTCTCCCAGCTGCCAGCTACTCCCTGGCCAGGCAAATTGTCCTGAACCCTCTCCTTACCCACTTTTGGTGCTCCCCATCACTTCTCTTGTAAGTACTAGCATTCTCTCCTATATGATCTATTTGAAATGTGAGAATCTCCTTACTATTCTGGTTCTTCTCCATAGAGGTGGTACATAGTACCTTTATCTAGTTGGTCATTTCGATCCCCTGCAATTTCTTTCACCTTTTTGATAATAGCTTATCAAATGCTCCTGCATTAGGTAATATCTCATTGTGGTTTTAATTTGCATTTATCTGATTAGAGATGGTGAACATTTTTTAATATGTCTGCTTTCCACGTGTACATCTTTTGAGAAATGTCTATTCAAGTCCTTTACCCCTTTTTTAATAAGGATATTTTTCTTTCTTTCTTTCTTTGTTTATAGAGACGGGGTCTTGTTATGTTGCCCAGGCTGGTCTCAAACTCCTGACTTCAAATGATCCTTCTGTCTTGGCCTCCCAGGGTGCTAGGATTACAAGTGTGAGCCACAATGCCTGTCCCTATAGTGGCCTTTTGTGATACTTTGTATTTCTGTGATATCAGTTGAATATCTTCTATTTCACTTCTGCTTTTATTTATTTGAGTCTTCTCTCTTTTTGTTAGTCTAGCTAAAGTTTTGTCAATTTTGTTTACATTTTTTAAAAAATTGACAGTTTTATTGATCTGTTATGTTATTTTTCTAGTCTTTATTTTATTTATTTCTGCTCTGATCTTTGTTATTTCCTTCCTTTTGCTAACCCTGGGCCCAGTTTGTCCTTCTTTTTCTAATTCTTTGAGACATAGTGTTAAGGTTGTTTATCAGAGATTTTACTTCTTTTTGATGTATTTATTGCTATAAACTTGCCTCTTACAACTGCTTTGCTACATATCATAAGTTTTGGTATATGTGTCTTCATTTTTGTGTGTCTCAACATATTTTTAAGTTTCTCTTTTAATTTCTTCTTTGAACCAATAGTTGTTCAGGACAATATTGTTTAATTTCTACATATTTATTAGTTTTCCATGATTCCACCTGTTATTGATTTCTAGTTTCATACCATTGTTTTTAGAAAAAAATACTTGATATGATTTTAATCTTCTTAAATTTGTTAAGACTTGTTTTGTGGCCTAACATATGATTTATCCTGGAGAATGTTCTGTGTGCATTTGTGAAAATGTGTATTCTGTTTCTGTGGGGTGGAAACTTTTGTATACGTCTGTTAGGTCCATTTGGTTAAAAGTACAATTCAAGTCCAATATTTTCTTATTGATTTTCTGCCTGGATAATCTGTCCAATGTTGAAAGTAGGGTATTAAAATTCCTGATTATCATTATGTTGCAGTCTATGTCTCCCTTCAGATCTCTTGTTTGCTTTATATGTTTAGATGCCCTAATATTGGGTGCATATATATTTACAATTGTTAGATTCTTTTGATGGATTGATCCCTTCATCACTATATAATGCCTTCTCTGTCTCTTTTTACACTTTTTACCCTAAAGTATATTTTGTCTGAATCAAGTATAGCTACTCCTGCTCTCTTTTTGTTTACATTTACATGATATATCCTTTTCGATCCCTTCTCTTTCAGTCTATGAATGTTCTTTAAAGTGAAATAAGACTCTTGTAGACAGTATATACAAGTGTACTTCAGAATGTGAGTTTGGTCTAGACCACAGCAATAAAGCAAATATTGCAATAAAGTGAGTCACACAAACTTTTTGGTTTCCCAGTGTATAGAAAACTTCTATTTATATTGTAGTCTATTCATTGTACAATAGCATAATGTTTTAAAAATATGCATACCTTATTTTAAGAAACACTTTATTGCTATAAATTCCTAACAATCATCTGAGCCTTCAGCAAGTTGTAATATTTTTGCTGGTGGAGAGTCTTGCCTCAGTGTTGATGGCTGATGACTGATTGGGGTGGTGATTCCTGAAGGTTGGAGTGGCCATGGCAATCTCTTAAAATAGACAACCATGAAATTTGTCACATCAATTAAAATCTCTTCCCTTCACAAAAGATTTCTCTGTACCATGTGATGGTGTTTGATAGCATTTTACCCACAGTAGAAATTCTTTCAAAACTGGAGTGAATGGTTTCAAACTCTTCCCCTGCTTTATAAGGTAAGTTTAGGGACTATTCTAAATCCTTTGTTATCATTTCAACAATGTTCCTAGTGTCTTCACCAGAAGAAGATTTTATCTCAAGAACCGATAAGGATGCAGCCCCTTGAGTTGAAGCTGCAAAAGTTGGGGCAATTAGTGTGTGAATAAACTCCTTCCAGGAGGGATTAATATACATGGAATTATCTCTGGGGTAGCCATGAGAGCATACTCAAGCAGTGCCAGTCTGTTTATCAGGCTGCTGGCCCAGCTAACATTTGTCTGCCTTTTTAACTCCCTGGTGCAAATTAGTAGGAAGCTATGCTACCACGCAGCCAGTGAGAAGTATGTCATAAGCCCTTTCTGGGCATAAACAGGGAGCTGCATGTTTTAAGCCCCTCCTTTGTACCTCTTCCAGGAGATAATGCTCCTGCAAGTGCTTGAGTGCTTGTATCAAACCACAGCTTTTTTCATGTCATCTAGAGAGACTTGCATGTTTCTAATCCCCTCTGCTCCAACAGGTAGTTAATTAAGATCCAAATTGTTAGGACTCTTAGAGTTAGGGTGCTATATGTAAGGTCCAACCAACTCCTCCTCTCCACAGGGAGAAGCTATGTATTGGGGATTCCTTTCTTGATTGTATGGTACAATGCCTGAGGTGGAGTTCATGCCTGCAGGTGCCTCAGCTTTTCCTACCCATTCATTCCACTTTCATGTCGATGTTTTCTCAGATGCCAGTAGGTAGCAGCCTCTCCACTCATCTCTGACTTTCAGAGGGAGTTGGTCTGTGACTAGATGTTTATTTGGTGCATCCACGGGTGCAGGAGGTTCCTATTGAACTATGTTTCTGACATCACCTCCCTGTTACATATTATTTTATATGAAACCATATTTTAAGATGCCTTCTTTCTTTATCTTTCCTTAAGCAAGAAGTTAAGATTCAATTGGTTAAGAGATAGTCAGGTATGCTTTTTTACTCTTTGGAAAAATTGCTTTCAAAATAAAATTTTTATTCTTCTTGGATAGAGACTTTTAAAGAATATTTTAAGAGGTTTGGCATGGGGGATCTGGTCTCTGGTTATATTTAAGTATTGTTTTGTGGCAGTTACTGAGTTTACTTCTATCTCTTAACCACTAAAACATAAAGGGGGCCCAGTTTGACCTCTCACTTTTCCAGAGCTCAACATCATATTAAGAATAACTTTCAGTTACCAAGGTAGAAGGGACAGGCAAAAGTAACAGCATGAGGGAAACACAGAGGAAAATAGAAACTTGAAAGGATTTTGACTTTATAAGAGTATGAATCATTTCAGATTACTTAAAAAGAAATACATTTTCTGGAAGTGCTTTGGGAACAGAGAGACCATGAAATGTGGATATTACTCGGAAAGGCACAAAAGAGGAATTCTGTATGGAGAGAATGGCACCAATATATACAAAAAGTGGAAATAGCAGAAAGTATTGAAGGAAGAGTTTTTCTGAGTGGAGTGTTGAACGCTTGAGGAGGAGTAGCAGGAGCTGAGGTTGTAAAAAAAGCTGGTATGTGAGTGAGGATAGCCTTGAATTACAAATTAATGAGTCTACACCTGTACTGTCCAATATGGTAGCTACCAGCCACATTAAGATATGCTGAAAGTGTGAAATACAGACCAGATTTTGAAAATTTATTATAAAAAAACAATGTAAAATATCTCATTAAATTTTTTTCCTCATGAAATGTTAAAAATAATATTTTGGATGCAGTTAAATAAAATATACTAATTATGTAATTTTACATATACTATTAAAATAAATTTAAAGTTTCTCTAGTTTTATTTGTTTCTCTTTAATTTCTTTAATTTAAAGACCCTTGTGATAACATTGGCCCACCCAGTATTCAGGATGATCTCCCCATCTCAAGTCTCTTAATTTAATCACATTTGTAAAATTTCTTCTGCCATATAAGGTAACATATTCACAGGGTTTCAGAAACTAGGATGTGGACATCTTTAGGGAATCATTATTCTAGCTACCTCATCTACCATAAATAAAACCTGTGAGCTGGTAAGGAGAGGAGAGTTAATGGGAACTTGAGAGTCTGGTGTTGGAGTAAGTCTCCAGGAAAACTCTCTACTCCCTGCCCATTTCAAGTTAATTATGAAAATATTCAGGAAACTTTGGGCATCTGAGAATAGAAAACATATGTTCTCATTTCTTGAGTGGAGCCCAGTAAAGCAAACAAGATTTTCTGCACTAGCTTTGTGTAACACCAATGAAGTTAAAAGAAGGAATTGGCATTTTAGGCAAAGATGTGTGGGCAGCACTGCCACCCTTTATTCTCTAGCATCTCTAGGGTGGCAGAGGAGATCACCTGGAAATTCTCTGTGACACACCTAAGTGCCTAGAGGTGGATGAGAAAGGGTGAATTATACCAAGTGGGTCTCATGAGTAGAGGATGGAGAACAGAGTGCTTTGACCACCATCTGAGCTGAGACCCCTATGTGCCAGTTGGGAGGTATGACCACCGTGAGGCACATACAGGATGATGTTCATCTAGTAGCTGGAAGCATGGACAAAGGATGATGACCATTTCAGTGGTTTCCATAAATGGTGTCATGTTACTATGTAAGTTCTCCAGTGGTTTGATACCTTTCTGGAGGGGAGGGAGAAAAAACTTGAATTGACTCAGAAGACACTTGAAATGACTAAGTTTATCTGGAGTTAAGTTTTCTGCCATTAGGGTCAAATATAGGGTCAAAATAAAGATTAAATTGTATTACTTTATAAAGTTAACTTTTGGTGTTCATACAGTTGAGTTTTAAAGCCCAAACAGTTAATACCTCTACACTTTTGAGAACTATTCACAGTTTTAGGTTATAACCTTTGTTGGGGCAAAGAGAAAAAGCTTCTCCTTTCCCCTCAGAAGGTTCACTGAAAAAGCAACTCATAATAAGGCAGATTAATATAAGAAAAGCTAAAAAAATTTATTTTAATGTTTATGCACAGGAATCCTCAGAATGAAGATTCAACTCTTCAGTGAAGTACAGAGATTTTTAAAGAATGGGGGCTTGAATGCAGAAAAATAGGTTTTTGGGGAGGAGAGAGGAAGAGGCTTGACTGGTTAGCAAAGATGGTCTTCTATAAATGAAACCTTATAGGTAACATCCCTCAGAGAGAATAGGTGATAAATGTTTCTTTTCAGACAGACTCTCAGAAAGGATAGACCTGGCTGTATTAATTCAGATTCTCTACAGATATAAATTACCCCCTACAAAAGATAGCTTTGCAGTGTTACTTCCATCTGTGAGACTCATGGTGGCCATCTCAAAATATGCCAAATGGAAGTATTTTGTGGTAAAATATTTCTAATTTCTTTCACCTTATAAAGGCCCTGGGCTTTGTTGGCTCTCATTCATGCTTCCCATATTCTAATTTCTGTCCCTTTCATAACCCTCTGTCCAGATATCCCATTGACTGGTGTTTATTAAAAATTTAGCATTCTAACATCTGGCTCAAGTAATAAGGGATATATTTATTGACTTATATAAATAAAAAAAATCCTGTGGGAATGTGGGTTTTAGGGTTGCTTTGATCCAAATGTTGATGACTTGGATTGTGTCATCGGGGTGCCAGTCCCATGTCCCTGTGATCCTTTTAGTGCCTCCCTCCTCTGTATATTCATCTTATCCCCAGGCTGGCTCATCTCATGACTGCAAGAAGGCTACCAGCTGTAGCACACACAGCCACCCGTTTTTTTCATTCAGAGCTAAGATCTAGGGAAAGATAGAGCTTCTTTTCTCCTAATGAGGAATAAAGATTCCTGAGCCTTACTATGACTAGACTAATTTGGTTACATGTCTACTCCTGAACCATTAACTATATCAATGGAATGTCCTATTTTGATTGGCTTACACCTTAGTTATGTGATCATACCTGAATCTAAATATGACTCAAAAGGGTTAGATCTGTCAGAGTCCAACTTTGCTGCCAGAGTGGGGTCAATCTCTCCCATACCACCTAGTTGCTATACAAAGAGAAAAAGATGGAAGAGATGCTTTCCTTACAGTTGCCCTTACTGGTAAGTACCTCTGTGTTCCCCTCATTAAATTATCTTATTATTTTAAATCTTCTGAAGATTTCCAAGGCATTTTGTTAATCTGATAAACTGAGTCGTATCATGGAAAGTACTCCCCCAAAATATATGACTCTGTAGCCAATGGACTACTTTTATTATACTGTAAAATTAGAGCAATCTCAGACAGAGTAGATAAGACCAACTCAATGAAACATCAGTAGAGAGCATAATTGAGGTGCACAAATTAAATAGTTTTTGACAAATGACTGAATCTTAAGAAAGGTTTGCATTTTTAAAGGCTGGAGGGAAAGTGGCTGTATCAGTCAATTGGGGACTGTTCCTAGCTCTAATTAAGGCACTTTTGAGCAAGATGATTCATTGATAAACTAGAATAAAATGACTCATATCTTTGTGTATTGAGACACTCTTAACA
This sequence comes from Varecia variegata, assembly GCA_028533085.1. Taxonomy (NCBI): domain Eukaryota; kingdom Metazoa; phylum Chordata; class Mammalia; order Primates; family Lemuridae; genus Varecia; species Varecia variegata. The sequence goes on along the minus strand of JAQIFY010002730.1, from coordinate 3,865 downwards.
TGCACACTATTGATTTTGGGGAGTGATTTTACTCTGTATTTAAATGTCAAATTGAGGGCCTCCATTTCATAAGCCTGTTTGACACAATAGGCTATAATGCATCTTTTAGGCTTCTTTGGGCCCAAACTACCAATAAAATTATTCATTGTAATGGCTCCTTTGGAGCAGTGACAGGACTTGATATAAATGTTTGTTAAGAACAGTCAACTTTGCTGATTGCATCTCCAGTAGAAGATGGCAAATATTAGTAGAAGCTTAAGGGAGGACAAGGATCTTAGAGGCAAGGCATTGTTTTATCAGATGACAAGACATCCTGGAGGACATTTAGGGGATTAAAGAAAAAAATTAAAAAAAAAACCCAAGAAGATGACAAGACTGCAAGTTAGGAAAGAGCCAGTGGGAGCTGTTGATTCAGAGTACAGCTATTATCAGAGCACAGGTATTATCAGAGCCTGAAGGATTTTACACATATGGATTTTATTTGGTCTGATGTGTATAATGTTTAACACAGATTGTAAATAACACTTTCAATGTAAAAATATATTGAAAATATAGTGTACAACAAATACTTTTGTTTTATGTGTAAGAGGTACAAATACAAAATAAATATTTACTAGATAAATAAATAAAGTAGGCAGACTAACTTACTTGCTAATTTTTCATGAACTTTTAGAGCTAATTAGTGATTCTGAAATATGTTATAGTTATTCCTCAGGGACATAGAGGTGCAGTTTGCTAACTTCTATTCCTATGATAATTTAGCCAGTTTGTATTTAACTTATTTTCTGAGGAATAAGCTTTCTCAAAAAAATTTAGTTTGCATTTGGGAACATAATAAAAATTCTCTGATTTATTTGGTAACTGTATGCTTAGAAGGAGCATGATTAAGACTATCTGAACAAAAGAAGATCCAGTATTGCATTTACAATTGATCTACACTAACAGTGCTACAGTATGTTTCCAGAGCTCATCTACCATTTGCTTACCCTGATGACAAGCTTTTTGAGACGGAATCACGTACAGATGAAACTCTGAAAAAATTGATGATCTTTTGTGATTAACTGTTACCTTGTGAAAGACAGGTGCACAGCTCAAACATACTAAAACCTTATTAACAGCAGACCCAGACTGTTTTGCTCTTCATAGGATTTTATTAATAAACTGTTAATGTTAATCAAGTCAACTTTCTTATCATACATAAGAGTGCTCAGGCAGGTGAGGGGAATCTATGCAGTATTGAAGCCATAGCTAGCATCAGGATTTGGGATTTGTAGCCCTCTAGCCCAGCCCTACTACATTTAGATGGATATACATTTTATTGTAAGGGCAATGGGAAATCTTTGAAGGAGTTTTAAATAGCAGAGTTCTATAGTTTCATTTACATTTTAAGAAGACACCATTCTTGTTACAGTGTGAGCAGACAATAGATTGGACAAAACCAAGAGTGGAAGTGGGGAGACAAATTAGGAGGCTCCTGCAATAGTCAAATGAAAGGCATGGAGATCTAGGGTGTAAGTGATGGCTGAGGAGTAGAGTTATGGGCACATTGAAAATACTTAAAAGTAGAATAATAAGATAGCTGTTTGGAGAGAGATGGGGAGAACTGGCAATGATTCCAGATTTATGATTTTAATCACGGAATGGATGGTGAGGTGGTCGTGCTGTTTACAGGTGTGAGGAAGACTAGCTAGGGTAGTAGGTTTTGGAGTGTATTTTTGCTGAGGAATTAAGATCCATATTGAATTAATACAAATTAATACATTACCAAATTTGTTTCAGGTGCCCTTTCTTTATACTCTTATGGTAACCATAGTGTTTTTTTTTTTAATTGTGAAATAAATTTCTAATTGCCCACCCAATGTTAATTATATATATATATATGTGTGTGTGTGTGTGTGTATATATTTTTTGTTTTTTCTTTTTCAACAGAATTCTAACTTTGTTGGTGACAGCAACACGTTTAGATAAAACTTTATTTCCCTGCCTCCCAAGCAGAAGAGGTAACCATGGTAAAGGTAACAAATCTGCCCAATGAGTTAAGAGTACTGTTGGGTGAAGCTTCTTAAAAATCTTCTTAAAAAGGGAAATAGAGTCAGATGGCTCATGCTCTATTTTTCTTTTGCATTTCTCCCTACTTTCTGCCTGAAATGTGAATGTGATAACTAGAACTATAGCCACTATATTGCCACCACCAACCATGAAAGATCAAAATAATCACATAGACATTGGTCTTGATATAGTTGAATTACTCCACTAGCTCAGGACTAACCTCCTCTATAGTATAAGAAGAAAATGAAGCTTATTTTGTTAAGCCACTGTTATCTGGATTTTCTGTTGCACACAGTCAGATCCAAACACTAATTGATAGCAACCATGCATCACATTCTGTGTTGCAAATTGTGGTGGTTTCTTGTCTTCCTTGCTAGATAGTAAGTTTCTTGAGTTCAGATTCATTACCTTATCTATCTTTATATTCATGACAATCAGCACAGGATTATCAAATGTTAGGTACCATAAAGCTTAGTGAAAGTAACTTGATAAATAATTAGATTATCAACGTAAGTAAGAGAAATAAGACATGGAGTAGAGATAAGCCTAGAATGCTTGGATTTAATTATCTTGAGTAGCCCAGTCTTGTGATGAGAAACTTCTTAACATAATGTTTTCCCTTTACTCAGAGTTGTTATTAAAAGAAATCTCAATGCAGAGTATTTTTTCCATAAATATTTTTCTACAAGATAACTGTAGTCATTCTAAAATGTCTAAAGCTTCTGTATATTTATAATAGTCAAAGCACTTTCATGTTGTATATCACATTTGACCCTCATTGTAAACATTTTTATTTTACTAATGAGGAAAATTAGGTCTAAAACAATCAAAGTCACAGTAAATGTTGGTGGCAGAGGTGCAACAAAAAATCTAAATGCTTTTGAAACCTCCATCAGTGTCACTTTAACACATCTCACTGAGTACTTTCTAAATCATTAAAGAAAGATTAAGTTCAGGTATAATACCATACAATATATAAGACATGATAAAAATGTAAAAATTATGCATGATGCAACTAATATGATACAATATAATGCACATGTTTAAGATATGTAAACATGCAAAATTTGACATATTTTTATTTTATTCTAATTCTTTGATATAATCATAACTGAGTAATACTGTTGAACATACATTTAAATATAATCATACACTTGGATAGATGGGGGCTTAAATATAATTTTATGGGTTCTTTCCAGATATGCCTTGTCTAGTTTAAATTCTTATAAAATCAGTATGTGTTATTTCCTGAGAATGCTGTGAGTTAAAAATATTTCATTTTTAGTAGACACTAAGCAAAACTTCTCTAGAAACAGTTCAGTGTTACAACAGGTAGATGTTTAATGCTTTTTAAAATAGAGTCCTTTTAGCTATTTCTTGAGACGTCCTACAAACAAGGCAAAAAGACCATTTTGCACCAGTTGTGAACTCTACCACTCTTTTCCAATTGTATAATTGTGAAAATTTCAAATTTGTTAGAGATTTAAAACACAAATATTTGTTTAAAAAGCAGTGAACACTTTAAAAAAATAATATTTTTAACGTATTCAGTTGGCTTAGATAATTTTACACTTGTTAATTACTTAATTTCACTTGGAGTTGTTGACATCATCTAAGTTGTCATGCATGGGTCTTTTCAATTTCAGAGGTTATAGCCATGTCTCATTTGGGTTAAAACAAACTAAGATTATCAATATAATGAGCTTGATTAATTTATTAAGAATAAATCGGTGAACAGCCAAGATGGCTGACTAAAGACATTGCTTAACGGTTTGTCCTGGCTGGAAGGTAGAATACTGGACTGAGGAGAGCTGAG
>JAQIFY010002729.1:0-13108 GCA_028533085.1 Varecia variegata | reverse complement strand
TTATTTGAAAAAGTATTCTTTCCTATTCAAATAAAAAATCATAATTAATTTGTATCCACAGAAAAAATAAAATATTAATTCATAAATTTGTCCCAGGGCTATATTAATCCTTCTCTCTGTCATAATATAAGTTGAAGAGATCTAGACTCTCTGGAATTCTGCAGAAGATCATGTTGCTCTATTACATTGATGACAGAAATGATTGGACAGGATGAGCAAGAAGTGACCAGTTCTTTGAAAGCTTTGGTAGTACAATCGTCTCCAGAGGGTAAGAGATAAATACAATAACGTTTTGTAAACTTCCTACTTTGATACAGTTTATCTGGACCAATAGTCAGGAGCATGCTGAAATATCCCTTCCAGAGTGTGAGAATAATTGTTGTATTATGATTCTCCTACTACAAAAAAGTATGCATAGTGTCTGGTGATACTCTGGATTCTAGAAGCAACAAACTCCATACTTAGGAATATTGCTCTGATCTATCTACTGGGTGGCTTGAACAGCTGCCACCTTTGTGTCATCAAAAACAAGAAAATATTCTAGGGTAGGTTGATAACACTTCTTGTCCCACGTCTTTATGAATAAGCACAAAGTATGGTAGGAGTACTCATGAAAGCCATTACAATATAGGGGGATGGCTAATAATATCTTAATTATATAGAGAAGTGACCGTGTACCATATAAAATATCCCAATAAATATTAAATAAATGTGTCCTCAACCTTCTGCCCCTTAGCCATATCCTCAAAATCCTCCTGGTAACAACTCTTGCCAACACTGGGGAAAGTGTTATGAAGATGAAGTCAGAATGAAAATAGCCAGAAATGAAAATATCTTACTTTTGGAAAAGTCATTAAAATATATTTTAAAACGCATTGCTAGCACCCCTTTCAGGGTCTCAGATGACGCCCGTATAAGTTGGCTGCCTTAAAGCTTGAGCTGCACTATCTTCATGGTAAATCTGCCTCTGCCATTGCCCTTTTTATTTAAAGCAATCTATTATCCTCAGAAATTATTTGGTTTGTTGTTTGAAGAAAGGAAAAAAGAAACACAACCTTGAGAAATGTCCCTTTTTATAAGCTCCACAAATAATAAATTGCAGTTCTCATTCTCAAATCAATGCTTTAATTAACTTTAATTTTCATCTATTAATAATGTGGTTTGAGGCAGGGAACTTACTAGTGTCCCAGAAATGTATATTATATATTTATTAGAGTGGCATTTTATTTTGTTTAATTTGGCCTATCATCAGATGTACAAATTAATTATAATTCACAGCTAACAAACACTATAAACAAAATAAATCTGCAAAATAAATTAACATTCAATGAATAAAAATGTATCACGAACTCAAATTCAATGCAGAGCACAGTGAAACATCAAATGGAATGAAGGCATGCCAACTTTGTTGACCCTAATAAGGAAATAACTAATGAAGTAGATAATAACCTACATAACATAGCATCCCAAACATGCTGACATAACAAATCCAGAATAACTTCCAAGTCTATTTGAATGATAAAAGGATTCTAAAATGAAATACAACTGTTATTGTATTTTAGCAAAGTAGTAATAAATGAGATGACTATCATTCTAGTAAGAGCTCTGCGATTGAGGCAGCTACTCGCTTCTGAATTCTAATAAATTTAAGGCAAAATTGAAAGCAGGTACTTTGGTGCACTAAATTTAGAATTAGTCTTACACACACAAAAAAAGATATGGAAACACCAAAATTTCATACCACTTGTAAACCGGAATCCACAATCCTGACTATGTACCAGTCACTTGGAAAGATGGTGTATAAGAAAAGCATACTGTCTCACATCTCAAAAAAAAACACATGATGATCTAGTCAAAACATATCCTTGTAGTAGCTTTAAGACATATTTTCTTCATTATTGGCTGGCTGACAAATATATTCTAACCTACTTTAGACAGACAAATGAAATTTCAGTGGATTGAATGATATATTTCTATATTTTTTTATGCCTCTACATATCTCTAAAGAGTTTTTTGGATCTAATTTTCAAGAAAAGATTGTTTCTTCTGAGAAGCTGGTAGGCTTTATTTACATAGGGGATTCAATATAGAATTAGGCTTTATTTTTCTTTTAAAATAAGAGCAACAGCATCAAGTTTATTCATTAATTTTAGCAAAATATTTATCACAATTTTCTGAATTAGAGCAGTAGCTTCTTAATTTATCTCTCTACTTCTGTATTTTCCCATTAGAAAAGTCATTCTTGGAACTACTCCTCACCTCTGACATCCCATTTCCCCTGGTAGGAGTGCAGAGGGGTTCTAGAACTCCAGATTATTTAGGTAAAAGTGTTCTCTTCCCTAACATTCATGGTCATTCATAGGCTTGAAGGTCATTAGGACTGATTACTTCCTGTGAATGCTGTTGAGTACTTCTTAGATCATTATTTTAAGGGTCTGATTACTGCAGCTGTCTTACATATATTCAGGATGTCCCTTAAGGCCATTTCAGTTCCAAAGTCCCCTTAGAACTGGCTGATGCCTCAGTTACAACTGAATCACAATTCAACTTCTTACTGTACCCGATCCTGAACACTTCACCCCTTTACAAATAGTGTTCCCAATAGCACTAATCAATACAGTTTCTGCAAGCAAATCTCTATTTCCTGGGTAACATGACCTATGTCTGTTGGTATTGTATATGACTCTACAAAGTTGATTATAAAAGGAAATTCTGAAGCAGAATAAACTGCTAGCCAGATGCTAATGAATACTCCATCACGGGTCAGTATTAATGCTAATTGCCCATCCCCTGGTGTAGAGATACAACTGTTTAAAATTCATCCAGTGGTGAATTGTGATGGGATATACATAGATGGGAATGAGTGGACAAACATTTGGGATATTCAGTAGAAGTAGTCATAGAAAAGAATATGGAACTGATGACACTTATTGGGTGCTATTTATTCATTGAAGAAATACAATAAAAGGTTGTGAGAGACTAATAAATCAGAGCATTTGGTTAGCATCATATAAAAGAGTCTCATTTCCTATAGCTGGACACCAGAAAAAGCTGACCATTAGGGTGTGGAGCTCCAGCAAAGGTTGATTTCTCAACCCCAGAAAATATGTTATGCCAAGATCAAACACTTAATTAGGAAATATTTGAACACTTGGAATTGATATGGGTACATATGGGAGCACACACTTAAAAATCTTGAATTCCTAAGTTAGTTAAAACCCTTTGGGCCTACAAAGTGACCCACTCTTCCCTGTTTAAAGTAGCATACTCTATTGCTTGAAGACCATATAGGAGTCCCTTTCTTGCAAGAAAATATACAGTCTTCTTAGGATGCATCATTACCATTCTCTCTTGGCCATCAGACTAATAACTAGAGTCAAGTCACGACCTAACTTTGCTCAGAATGTGATAGGTCTCTTAAGTTTGTAAGGGAATTTCACATTGAAAGGAACTGTAGGTCCAAGCTTACCTATACCAGCACTTAGATTCTATTCCAAATAAGGTTAATACTCTGATACTATAAGTAGACATGACTTTTGGGGGAACACTATTCAATCCAGTATATTGCTTCTTTTGTCTCCCTCCACAATGAGCATGCATCCTTCACCCAACATAAACTCATGCCATCCCAACATCACCAAAAAGATTAAGAATTAACCTATTACATTACCAACTCTAAGTCCCAAATATCACCTAAATATCAATTCAAATAATTTCAAATATCATCATCTAAATTAAGTGTGAATTAGACACTGGGTATGATCCATCCTGGAGTTAAATTCCTCTCCATTCTCAGTCCTCTAAAATTTACTTTTTCCAAAATACAATGGTAGGACAGGTAGAAAGAATTCCCATTTTCAAAGAGAGAAAATGGAAGTAATAAAGAGTTTATTGGTCCAAAGCAACTTCACAACATAGCAGGACAAATTTCATTAGGTTTCAAGACCTGACAATAATCCTTTGTGTTTTGGTGCTTATTCTCTTATTTCTGTGGGGCTGCAGCTCCTCCCTCTCTGATCTCTCCCTCTGTGTTCTTGCTCTTAGCATCATTCTTCTCTTTTGCTCCATCCCTATCTTTTTTCAGTACAGGCTGGCATGAAATTCTCAAAATGTGTTGGTCTGCTGTGAATGTTAAGGGAATCCATGCCATTAGGCATGAAGGTTTTCCACGGATCCACCTGGGGATAACCTCATCTCTATTCCTGGCTTCTGCTGAAATGGTTGGTTGGATGCATAAGTCACATGATTAATCTCTTCAGCAAAAGATTGTCCAGCCATACTTTTGACATTTTCTGGAGAATATGCATTAACATCTCTTATGATATAGATAGGCTGAAAATTTTCCAAGTGATCAAGTTCTGGTTTCTTTTTGCTTACAAAATTTTTCCTTAATTTATCTGTTTTCTCTCACATGTGACTATAAGAAACAAGGAGAAACCAGGCCACATTTTCAAAACTTTGCTTGGACTCAACAAATGTCCAAGTTTTTGACTTAAAAGTTCTACTTTGTGTCCAACAGTAAAAGTTAATTTGGCTGAATTTTCTGCCACTTTTTAATAAGAATCTCCTTTTCTCCAGCTTCTAATAACATATTTCTCCTTTCAGTCTGAAACCTCATGAGAAACATTACTGACATTCATTTTTCTGCAAACATTCTGTTCATAGGGATATATGTATTTTCTAAGATGATAGAAGCTTTCTCTATAGTTTCCATCCCTTCTTTCTTAAAGCTTACCAAAATTACCTTTATCATTCATATTTCTACCAGAAGTCTCTTCAGTGAAATGTAGGCTTTTTCTACCATAGACTTCAAAACTTTTTCAGCTACCAGTTACCCAATTTCAAAACCATTTCTACATATTTATGTATTGACTACACTACACAAGGACCCCCAATGTTAAGTGCCTAAGCCTAAGCATTAGTTCCCTAGGGTGACCATAACAAATAACCACAATCTGGGGGCTTAATATTTAAAATAATATAACATTTCCATAGTCAAGGAAAAGGAAATGAGTCTAATTTAGTAGTAGAGAACATTAGGGAAACCACTACAATGAAAAAATATTTCAGGGGAGAAATTAAGGTGTGAAATTGAATGTGGGAGCCAAAGGGAAATGAGGAAAAAGGAGCTAAAGATTACTCCGGAGAAGAGACTGAACAAAGCAAGCAAAAGCACAGTGCCTGTACCTCTGTGGATCAGCATGGTAAATCATAGTTTCATGCCTTTCAGCTTTCGATTTTTTACATGAGTCTACCTTATCTACTTTAAGCCTCATTTTCATCATCTGTAAAATGCTGATAGAGTATCTACCTAACTAGTTTGGCTGTGGTAAAGATTGCATGAGATAATGTGCTTAAAGTATACATTAAAGCTTCTGCTGATTAATCAGCATTTAATAAATGATAGTTATAACATTCTAGATTGTTCCTGTCAAAAATTAATTTTAAAGCACATGTGAATTTCCATAAAGTAATGACTTATTCACTTTAGGATAATGCCTTATTCATATCATTCACCCCGAAGGATGTGTACCTTTTTTGCTTTAAGAGTACCATAGTTAATAGAGCTTTCCAGTACACTTTGCATCCTATTAACAATTTAGACTGTTATTTTTCTTTTGAAGCCATTGATTACTGTTCATATAACATGATATTGTGGATATTTTAAAACAGGCTTTTAAATGTAGCCAAATATATTAATAAAAAATAAACCTGATACTTCTGAGGAACAGTGTATACCTGTGATAGCAAATATTCACATTACTTTGACTTCTTTAAAGTAAATCTAAAACATAAAAAATAACTATTCTCTTATTACATAATAAAGCACAAAGGAAAGATTCAAAGTGAACCCAAAGTAGTCAAACCTAGCTTGTCATTAATAACCATTAAATGCCCAGTCTAAAAGTATTTAAGGTGAATAATAAAATGAAGAAAATAAAGGATGCCTCTTTCCAAATGTGGCAAAAGTGGAAAACTGAAGCAACTGTTGCTATGCTATGTTGAGCATTCTTACAAGTCTGCTGTTTGTCTGGTAGTTAAAAAGTTGCAATAGCCAAGGAGGAAATGGTACTTCAATTGTGCCATTGCCTGTCTTTTGCAGTTAAAGACCTTTGTACATTTTCCAAAAAAGAATAAATACATCATTTTAATTGCTTTTCCTCTGATGTTTGAAGCAGTAATATAATAGGTCTAGAACCTGGTACCTGTGTCTCCCAGCAGGTACTCAGCAAAGGAAATCTGCAAGTGAGAGTCTCTCTTTCGCTATCTGTAGCATACTGGTTACCTATAGCCTTTCTGACCTGGTTTCTAAAGAAACTGGAAAAAGGGTTTTTATTCTTAGGCCTGAAATTTCATAATACAGCAAGCATATATTATAAAATATAGTATCAAAAAGTAAAAAGTATATAAATTCTATCAATTTATTTTATGGGTTTTTCTCTGTTCTCCCTTTCTTAAGAGAGTTCAGTTTATATATGTCATTTTAGAGTAGAATCATTTTATTTCAAATTTGCAATTGCAGATTTTTGGCAGTATCTATAAGATAATTAAAGATTAGGGAATTTACATCTGTATTTAAATGGCTCTTGGAAGATGGATCACATGAATAATTAAAAGGAATTTTAAGTGCATAATAATGGAAATCAAAGTTAATAACTTTACTAATTATATTAATTCAGACTAGGAAGCAAAATATAGGAATAAAATTGAACACTGGAAAAAATAAGAATTTATAAGCACATTTTGTATGATACATTTTGACATATATATGACAAAAAGTGACAGATTTTCATTTCATTTGTCATCACAAGTGATACATATATGTGTGTTTATATATATATATACCCACACATATATGTGTGTATATATGTCTCTTACTGTATTGATTAGAAACCCCAGTGAAACACTGAATAGAAATGGATATCCTTGTCTTGATCCTGAAATTAGCAAGAAAGAATCCAGTGTTTTACCATTAAAAATGATGTTAGCTCTAGGTTTTTTGTAGATTACATGCATCAGCTTAAGGCAGTTGTCTTCTATGCCTAGTTTTCTTAATTTGTTTTAATCCAAAATAGATGCTGTATATTGTCAAATGATATTTTGGATCAATTTAAATGCCTATGTATGTGTGTGCATGTGTGTTTGTGCACATAAAAATTTGGTGATGTAACTTCCTTTGGCTGATAGTTTAACATTAATTCAACCTTGCATTTGCAATGAACACTTGCTTATGACTCATTATTATTTTTCTATATTGTTGGATGTGATTTCATGCAAGTCTAGTATAAATTTTGGAGCTGTGTTTTTGGGAATATAGATTTGTCATTTTTTAAATGTATTATGTAGACTGGGTATCAATGTAATGCTGACTTCATAGAATTAGTTGGCGAGTATTATATCCTCACATATGGCACTATTTTCCACATCATTTCTACTCTTATTTTTAACATCTTTCTTTGAGAGGTTTCATTTGCTTTTATGCTTTGCATTGCTTTGGTTTTCTGTTTCTTTGTTTGTTCTTATAATAAAAACTGATCTCTAATAAAAGCATTTAGTGCTATAATTTTCCTATAACTCCTGGTTTAGTCAAATCCCAAAAATGTTGTTATGTTTTATTTTCATTTTATTTCAGTTCACAATATATTTTAACTTTCTTTGTGGTTATTTGTCCTATGACTTACTTAAAAGTGTCTTAGTTTTGAAATATTTGGAAATTTTCATATAATTTGTTGTTGTTAATTCCTTCTTTTTTTAATTATTATATTTTTTTTATTTATTATAGCTTATTATGGGGGTACAACCGTTCTGGTTAAGTATATTGCCCATGCCCCTCCCAACCCCCCGAGACTAATTCCTTCTTAAATTCCACTGTGGTCTGACAAAATACTTTGGATGACTTGATCCTTTTCAATTTATTGAGACTTGTCTTATGGCCCAAAATATTTTAGTTAATGTTACAAATGTTGAAAGACTGTATATTTCACGGTTGCTGGATGAAGTATTTTATAAACGTCATTTAGATCACATTGGTTAATAGCGCCATTCATGTTTTTATATACTTGCTAATTTTCTCTCTGCATAATCTATAAATTGTTCAATAAGAGTGTTAAAATATTTGACTACAAGGGTGGATTTGTCTTTTTTCCCTTGAATATCTAATTTTTGCTTTATGTATTTTGAAGCTTTGTTATTAGGTTCATAGTTATTTATGAATTTTTATGCCATACAAGTTTAAGTGGCCTTATTTTCTTTGGTGATGTTATGTCATTTTGAATCCATTTTGTCTGATTTTAATGTAGAAATAATTAATGTTGCTTTCCATTTGTCCCAAGTCCTTGTAATTCCATTTTTTTCCTTCCTTGTTTTTGATTTAATGAGTATTTTTATGATTCCATTTTATCTAATTTTTGGACTGTTAGTTAAAAATATTTCTTTGTTAATGTAGTGGTTGCGTTAGGGTTTGTAACATACATACTTAACACAATCTACCTTTTTGTGATATCAGACCATTTCACATATACAGTAAGAACTTTACAACAGTATGTTGCCAAGATTTTTTATTGACACCTCCTGGACTTTGTGCCATTATTGCCACGTGTATCACTTCAACATTTTCTAAACCCTCGAGCATGTTGTTATTAGTTTTGTTTTAAACAGTCAATTACATCTTAAAGAGATTTACATATGTTTTTGAAATGTTTAATATGTATCCATATCGTAACTATTTGTGTTGTTCTTGCCTTTATATAGATTTGAATTTCTACCTAATATAATTTTGTTTCTTCCTGAATGACTTCCTTAAACATTCCTTGCACTGTGGTTCTGCTGATGATTATCTCTTTCATATTTTGTACATTTGCAAATGTCTTTATTTAATCTGCTTGTTGGGAATATATTTTAATTGCAAGAAGAATTTTTTTATGATTTTTATTTCAAAATAATAGGGGGTAGAAGTGTTCTTGTTTCAGGGATGAATTGTGTAATGCTGAAGTCAGGGCTTTTAGTGTGATTCTCACCAGAATAATGTACAACAGGTAAGATTTTATCCCTCACTCCCCTCCTAGCCTCTCCCTTTCTTAGTTTTCAGTGTCCTTCACAGCACTTTATTACCAGGTGCGCCCATCATTTAACTCCTACTTATTAGTGAGAACATTGTTTTTTCCATTCCTGAGTTACTTCATTTAGGGTAATGTTCTCCAGTCACATACATTTTGCTGCAAATGACATTAAATTCATTGATTTTTATGGCTGAGTAGTATTCTATGAGTAGAATATATATACATATATGTACATATACAAACACACATATATATATATATCTTTAACAACTCATCAATTTATGGGCACTTAGGTTGATTTCATATCTTTACAATTGTGAATTGTGCTGTAATAAAAATTTAAGTACATGTATCTTTTTGATATAATGACTTCTTTTCCTTTAGGTAGATACCCAGTGGTGAGATTGCCTAATTGAATCATAAGCCTACTTTTAGCTCTCTGAGGAATCTTCACACTGTTTTCCATAGAGATTGTACTAATTTATTGTCCCACCAAGAGTTTATAAGCATTCCTTTTCACTATGGCCAAGCCAGCATCTATTGTTTTTTGGCTTTTTATTAATGGGCAATCTGACAGGGGAAAGTGGTATCTCATTATGGTTTTAATTTGCATTTCCCTGATGATTAGTGATGTTGAGCATTTTTTATTATGTTTGCCAACCATTTGTATATCTTCTTTTGAAAAAACTATGTTCATGCATTTTGCACACTTTTTAATGTTTTTTTTTTTTTTCTGATTTGTTTGGGTTCTCTATAGATTCTGGATGTTAGCACTTTGTAGGATGTACGGTTTGTGAATATTTTCTCCCATTTCATAGGTTGTGTATTTACTGTTGATTATTTCCCTTTTGTGTAGAAGTTTTTTATTTTAATTCTCATTTATTTATTTTTATTGTTGTTGTATTTGCCTTTGTAATCTTAGTCACAAATTCTTTGCCTAGGCTAATGTCTAGAAAAGTTTTTCCTATCAGTTCTTCCAGAATTTTTATGTTTTCAGGTCTTACATTCAGGCCCTTAATCCATGTTGAGTTAATTTTTGTATATATAGAGAGATAGATATCTAATTTCATTCTTCTGCATGTGGCTATCCAATTTTCCCAGCACCAGTTATTGAATAGGGTATCATCTCCCCCATGTAATTTTTTGTTTGTTTTGTCAAAAATCAGTTGGGCATAGCTGCATAGTTTTATTTCTGGGTTCTCTAGTCTGTTACATTGGGCTATGTGTCTTCCTTTATACCAGTACCATGCTGCTTTGGCTACTATAGCCTTATAGTACAATTTCAGGTTAGGTAATGTGCTGCCTCCAGATTCATTCTTTTTCCTTATGATTGCTTTGGCTATTTGGACTCTTTTTGTTTCCATATGAAGATTAGGATTATTTTTCAAGATATGTGAAACTGACATTGGTATTTTCATGAGAATTGTATTGATTCTGTAAATGACTTTGGGCAGTATGGATATTTTAACAATGTTGATTATTCCAGTCCATGAGCCTGAAATGTTTTCCATTTGTTTGTGTCATCTATGATTTCTTTCATCAGTATTTTGTAGTCTTCCTAGTAGAGATCTTTCAACTCCTTGGTTAAGTATATCACTAGGTATTTCTTTTCTTTGCAGCTATTTTAAATTATATAGCATTCTTGATTTGACTCTCATAATGACTGTTATTAGTATACAGAAATGCTACTGATTTGTATACATTTGTTTTGTATCCTGAGAATTTGCTAAAATACTTTCTCAATTCTAGGAGTCTTTGGTGGAGTTCTTAGGATTTTGTAGATATAAGATCATTATCATCAGTAAACAAGGATATTTTGACCCCCTCTTTCTGGATATGGATGCCTTTTATTTCTCTCTTGCCTGATTGCTCTGGTACAACTTCCAGTATTATGTTGAATAGAAGTGGTGACAGTGGTGACCTTGTCTTGTTTCAATTCTTAGAAGAAATGATTTCAACTATTCCTTATTCTGTATGATGTTAGCTGTGAGTTTCTCATATGTAGCTTTTACCATTTTGAGTTATGTTTATTCTTTGCATAGTTTGTTGAGGGTTTTTATCATGAAGGGGTGATGGATTTTATCAAACGTTTATCTGCATCTATTGAGATATTCATATGGTCTTTGTTTTTCCTTCTGTTCATGTGGTGAATCATATTTATTGATTTACATGTATTGAACCATCCTTGCATCCATGGAATGAAAGCTGCTTGATCATGATGAATTATCTTTTTGATGTGCTGTTGAATTCAGTGCGCTAGTATTCTGTTGAGGATTTTTGCACTCATGTTTCATAAGGGATATAGGCCTGTAGTTATCCTTTTTTGGTTGTGTCCTTTCCTTGTTTTGGTATCAAGGTGAAACTGGCTTCATAGAATGAGTTAGGAAGGATTTCCTTCTCTTTAATGTTATGTGATAATTTTAGTAAATGAGTTCTTTGTAAGTCTCATAGAATTTGGCTTAATTGCATATAGAATTTTTGATTGACAATTTTCTTTTTGTTCTTCTGTCAGCACTTTAATGATTTTGTTCTCTTGTCTACTGGCTTGTATTGTTTTCAACTTGTAGTCTGCTACAATTCTTATCCTTACGCGTCTTTACATTATGTGTCTTCTCTCTATCTCAACTCCTCTGCACTTCTGCTACTTTTCAGATTTTTTCTTTATTAGTGGTTTTGAGCAATTAGATTATGATATATCTTGGTGTGATCATCTTTGGTTTTCATTTTGTTTTTCTCATGTTTCTTATGTTTGAGATTTTTGGAGTTCAAGTTTGGAAATTTTAATTATTATTTTTCAAATGATTTTTCTATCCTTACCTTCTCCATATTACACATATGAGACTGCTTAAGGTTTTCTCTCAGCTTACTGATGTTTAGTTAAATTTTCTTTTTTAATCTTCTTTCTGTCTGGGTTTTTATTTATTTATTTGCTATATATTCATGTATAGTAATCTTTCCTTTTACAATATCCAAAGAAATATTAATTCCATTCAGTGTATTTTTCAGACATTTCAGTTTTTCATCTCTGGAATTTTGAGCAATTTTTATAACTTAAATGTCTTATATTTAATCTTTCCTTCCAATTCTTGAACATATAGAAAATATTTATGATAACTGTTAATATCCTTGTTTACCAATTCAGTTATCTGTGATATTTCTGATTCTGTCTCAGTTGATAGCTTTTATTCCTCATGGATTATATTGAGATTTTTTTTCTCCTGCTTCTTTGTATGTTTAGTAATTTTGGTTTTACCTTATTGCCTTTTTTTGTTTCTATAAATATTCTTGAGCTTTGTTCAGGGATGCAATTAAATAATCAGAAGCAGCATTTTATTTTACTTTTTATTTTGAAATTATTTTAGATTTAAAAAATAGATGCAAAGTTAGAGAGTTTCTGTTTATCCCTAATTCATCTTCTCCTAATATTAATGTATTACATAACCATAGTACAATGATCAAAATAATATAATTTATAAATTTGTAGTATATGTAAAACATTATTAACTAAACTACAAAAGTTATTCAAATTTCTCCAGTACTTTTACAATTGTTTGTGTTTGTTTTGTTTTCTGTTCCCAGGTACAAGTCAAGATATTTATCCTTATTTTTAAGATTTGTTATGCAGAACAAGAGCAATTTGATTTAGAGGCAGTAGTTCCTAATTATTGAGTCAAAACTATTGTGAGATTCTCTACCCAGTAAGTCTTGATTTATGAGGTTTTGCACACTGGATGGGGGAAAAAGGAACTATCTGGTCCTATATGTCCTTTGGAATTTGTTTCTTCGAATCTCTTTGGTTTCTTTCACCAGATAAAAGTAGTTGAGTCATATACATATGCTGACGCATATTTGTCTGAAGAACTGAGGAGAATCCTCTGTGGATCTCTTAAGGTTTCTTTTTGTGTTGTTCTCTCATCTCTATAACTCTTCCCCCTGAAAATCTAGCCTTCTTGGGCTCACAAGACATGCAGTTTTATCTCATCATCTCAGTAAGAAGAATAGACTACTCCTTGGTCTTACTATACTGCAGCCTAGAATCTCTCTCCAGG
>JAQIFY010002728.1:0-13109 GCA_028533085.1 Varecia variegata | reverse complement strand
TGTTAGCCATTCTTATATCTTCTTTTGAAAAATTTCTATTCATGTCCTTTGCCCATTTTTTGATAGGGTTGTTTGATTTTTTTCTTACTGATTTTCCTGAGTTCTAAATAGATTCTTGTTATCAGTCCTTTATCGGATGTGTAGCATGCGAAACTTTTTTCCCATTCTGTAGGTTGTCTGTTTACTCTTGTGACTGTTTCTTTGGCTGTGCAGAAGCTTTTTAATTTAATCAGGTCCCATTTATTTATTTTTGTTGTTGCTGTGATTGCCTTAGGGGTCTTCTTCATAAATTCTTTGCCTAGGCCAAGGTCTATAAGAGTCTTTCCTACATTTTCTTCTAGAATTCTAATAGTTTCACTTCACTGTCTGGGGAATGAACATGCTTGAAGCTCTTACTCGGGGGGATGGGGAGCATGGGCAATATACATAACCTGAACTTCTGTACCCCCATAATAAGCTGAAATAAAAATAAATAAATAAAAATACATACAGAAATAAAAAAAAATCCTAATCAGAATAGAAAAGGAAAAAATTATCTCAGTTTTATTCAAAACAATATAAAATCATAAGCCAAATATTAACAAAGTAAATAAAGCAAGATATAAAAAGGATAATATTTCATAACTAAGTTGCATTTATCACATAAATGGAATGTTGTTGTATCCTTAGAGAATCAAATAATGTAAATCTACATATTAACAGATCAACCGATAAAAATAAATTTAGGATCACCATTTCAATAGATTTTTTAAAAGGAATTTGATAAAATTCAACATAAGCTCATGATTTAAAAACATAATAAACCTTACAGCAAATTAGGAATATAATAAAAATCCCCTTAGTCTGACAAAGGATTATGCAAACAACCAAAGTAAATATATACGTATTGGTGACAAGTTGAACTATTTATACTCTGAAAACAGTATTATGTTAAGGATCCTTGGTATTATCACCTATATTCAACATTGTATTGGATGTTCTAGCTGGTACGGAAAGCAATCAAAAGAAATAAAGGATAAAGATTGTAGAAAAAAGAATCAATTTGTTACATTTTTCTGTTTAGAGAACCCTACTGAATCAACAGATAAATTATTAGAATTAATGAGAGTGTTGCAAGATTGTGGGGAAAAAATGATATTAAAAAATTAATTACACCCTTCCCTTCCCCTCTCTTCCCTTTCCCACCCCTTCCTTCCCTTCTTTTTTTCCCCCTGTATACACACAATGGAATACTACACAAACTATGGCCACATATCAAAGTTAATGAATCAATTCACAAACCAAATGGAAAGTGAAAAACGTAAGACACATTATACACTATTCCATTAAATAAAGTGCAAAAACTGTCAAAACTGAACTAATATATGTAGGAGTCTAAACATAGAAGGTTAGGCCATAAAGAAAGATAAAAAAATCATAGATACATATATATTTTTAGTATTTATGAATTTTTTTAAAATGTGCTATATACTGCAATAAAAGAACAAAAGACCTCAAAACAATTTATGCATGAGACAGTGTAGCAGTGATAAAGAGTACTTTTCAAATTTGGATCTGTATATATCTCTATTGGTTAAACATAAAGACAATACACATTATATATATATATTATATATGCATTTTTTAAAAATATCAATATGGATTAAAAACTATAAAAATACCCGCAAATTACTTGTATAAATTTTAAGGAGAAAGGGGTGTTTCAGAAAGAGAAGACATGCAATGAAAATAGGAAGAAGAAAAAAAAGCTGAAACATTGGAGGGCCTTCAGTAGTTTGATGAAGCTGAAGCAAAGGGTACATGTGTGGTAAAGAATCTGAGCTCTCTGGAACCTGATCTCTGAAGGGCTAGGGTTGCACAATATGAGTGTGGTTGGAGGTCACACACACTGAATCACATGGCAGTATTCTTTTTACTTTGACTCTGGTGCACAGACTATGACCTAAACCCCATCAGATCTGGTAATAAATTCCACAATTATTAGCAATTCTAACTACAGAGAGCCAATGAATTGATGAGGACAGGAGGAAAGGTCTGCCCTTTAATCAGAAACTATACATTCATGTCACCTTCAAGGCTATTTTCTGGGGCAAACTACTGCCCATGCATTTATATGTGGTTAATGAGTAGTGAAAAGCCCTTTGCAATGTTCATGAAAAGACCCTTTTCATTTGCACATAATTAGGGTAAAAATGAAATGTGCAGATTAACATTGAATGACATTACTCTGTTATCTTTTTTTTCTATCACATCATGCATGAAAACCAAAGGCCTCTTTGTCATAATAGGGACTAAATTGCTTAATTCACAAATTTATAAACTCGCATATTTTCCCCTCAGAAAATTTGTCATGGTTTCTGATCTCTTGAAAAATTTCAGAAAGTAAAAATGCAACCGGTTGCATATATAAACTGAAAATTCATAGCAGAATACTGGTATGAAAATTTAAGTTCAGAGGAGGAAGTATGAAAGATAAATGGTAAATGTTTAATTTGTCAATTGAACTTTAAAAGGTATATGTTTCCTGAGGGTAAAGGCAGTGGACAAACTTTCTAAATATGTTTTACATTTGTCAGATTGCAAATTAGTCTGGATATGAATACAGTACCTAAAGACATCTTCATGAGGAAAGATACGGAAGCACACAAGAGCTGAGCTTGTTTGTATAAGGTAAAGTACAGGAACTGTGATATCAAATCTTCGGTGCTCTCTGTATAAGCAGTCTAGTGTGGTGGTGAAGAGGAATGCTCCTGAAAACATAATGTCTCCATTCCAGTCCCAGGGGTATCACCTTGCGCAAATTAGCCCATGATTCTCTGCTTTGGTGTCTTCCTCTGAAAACTGGGGAAGATAATAATAATTTCTGCTTCCCAGGGCTATTATGAGGTTTAAAGAAAACATGTAGTACACTTCAGATGGTGCCTGGCATATTGTAGATATTCATTCAACGTAAGTTGTTACCATTAGTGTTTGAACATATATTATGATATATAACATGAAATAATTTTTACCTTATAGGAAAATGGAGGGTTTTTTTAAAAAAAGAATTTTCTTAAGGATGGTTGCTAGGTAACTGGACATTTAATGATTTCTGTCTGTAACCATGTGCTCTGTATCTGTTATTTGAACTGCTTCCAGCTTACCCACACCGAGGCCATGAGTTCCATACAGAAACCTTCATGAATACCTCATGGAGTTCCTGCAAACCTGGAGCCTCATTTTTGCCTTCTGCATTCTTTGAGCCATTTCATATAGTCTCAACCTACCTCTGTATCATTAACTCTGGAGCTGGCCTGCAAATATCTAGGATGTTGCTCATATTATAAGCATTATCTCAGTCACCCTTGTCCCAAAAGAAGTGTGCAGTGCCCTAACTAATACTCTGTACAGGTTTATGTGGAGAGAGCACTGCCAAGCAGATCCACAACCATATTGGTCCCCAATACCACTCCAAACAATCTAAGGAAAACATAAATTGAACAATGTCAGAAATTATATTTCAAACTTTCAAAGCACTATCTTCTAAAATAGAGGTCCTTAAACTACTGCCCAAGGTCAAAATTCAACCCTCTGCCTCTTTTTGTATGGTTCTTAAGATAAGAATGTTTTTTCCCTACTTAAATGGTTGCTGTAAAGGAAGGAGAAGGAGGAGGAGGAGGAGGTAAAGAAAGAAGAAGGGAAGAAAAAGGTGAAGTAGGATGATAAAGAAGAGAAGCAAAGATGAAAACATGAATATGCAACAGAGGTCCTATGTGGCCTGCAATGCCTAAACTATTTAATGTTTGGCCCCTCACAGAAAAAATGTGAACTGACTCCTGTTCTAAAACACAAATTTCATCTCTTCAACCCCTCACCTAAATAAAATCCTTTTATGGTTCCTCATCATTCTCAGGATAAAGTCTACATTCCTCAGCATAAAGTCTACACTTCATCATCTTACCCTACCTATGACTTGATCCTTATCAACTTGTCCCTCATATGTACTCTCTATTCAGGGAGTCTGAACTGCTTGCACATTTATGAACATACAATAAACTTTCATTCCACTGTGCTTTTATAAACAATCTCTTCTTACCCTAGAATACCATTTTCCTCCAGCCCACTTGGGAAACACTCCCATAAAGGCTCAGGTAAATTGCCACTTCTTCTCTGAAGCCTTCTCTGAGTTCCCCAAGCAAAATTATGAAATTATGATCTTCTCCTCTGCACACCCACAGTACTTAGTTATGCCTTCTATTACTACACTTAATATATTACTGTCTGAGCCACGACTCTCAGCTAGGGACTGTAAGGATTTTCATTTCCATCTAGCTGTTTATATCATGTGGACAGTCTAAAAGCAGTCCCATGTTTGAATTTACTTCTGCTTCTATTTACTGAATTACTTAATTCTGGGAAACAAAAAAGGTAATACAACAGTCCCAAATTAGAAGTATTGTTGGACCATTGATAAGAATATAATCCAGGCCTAGAAAATGGTTTGAGAAATAATCAAAAACTTACCTGCAAAGTCAAGATATCTTAAACACATTCTTGGGAGAGAGTAAGTCTTCATTTTACAGATATATGAGGCACTCCATTCCAAGAAAATTGATGCTATGCTAGTAAGTCCCCAACCTGAAGTCACTACATGATTTAAGGGATAAACGGGAAAATGGAAAAAGATGAAGTAAGTGGCTAGTTAATAGGCGGAAATGAAAACTCCACATGAATGCTTATAGTGCTCTAAATGACATGAGCTTTCATTTGTAAAGATCAATTCAATAATAAAATCAGTTATAGTACACTCATATTATTGAATTCTATGGTAATGTTCAATAAGATGAGGTATTAATATGGAAAAAGGTTCATGAGGAAAAAGTAGGTTGAAAGTCTATATAGATTATGGCTTTTTATGTCATTTACTCAAAGGAAAAGACAAAACACCCTTTGTGTGTATGCATGTGTGTGTGTGTGTGTGTGTGTGTGTGTGTGTAAATGCCTACAAAATGTACAAGGTATGCCTAGTTGGCAAAAAAGTTTCCTCTGTGAGTAAGGGAGGGAGAGGGGGGTGGAAGTGAATAGTTGGGGGATGGGATACCAATATAATCAGAGGGCACTTTAACTGTTGCCTTTACGTGAATATTGTTTAATTTTTTATTTTTACTTATCTATTCTTTTTGAGACAGAGTCTCGCTCTGTTGTCCAGGCTAGAGTGCCGTGGCGTCAGCCTAGCTCACAGCAACCTCCAACTCCTGGGCTTAAGTGATCCTTCTGCCCCAGCCTCCTGAGTAGCTGGGACTACAGGCATGTGCCATAATGCCCGGCTAATTTTTTCTATATGTTTTTAGTTGTCCGGCTAATTTCTTTCTATTTTTAGTAGAGACAGGGTCTCGCTCTTGCTCAGGCTGGTCTCAAACTCTTGACCTCGAACAATCCTCCCACCTCAGCCTCCCAGAATGCTAGGATTACAAGTGTGAGCCACAGCGTCTGGCTGAATTTTTTTAAAAAATAATGAGCACATTTTCCTTTTGTCAATTTAAATTAAAACCAATAAAATATCCATTCAAATCACATCTGATCCCACAATATATTATATAATATCACAACAGCACTTAAAAATATAGGTGATGCATTTTAATTCATTTACCTGAAAAATTATCTTTCTTGGATTTTTTTACATATAATGAAAGAAATCATAGTTTCTGAAATAGGCATTCCAGATCTCAAAGACAAGCTGAGAAAATCAGAATTAAAACCAGACACACTAAAGCAGTTTGTATTACAGGTGCATGAGAGAGACAGGAGACAAAAGCTGGGAGACCATCGAAGCAACAGAAATGAACATGAGGCAAAAACGGGGGGTATTCAAGATTAGCCTGGGAAACACAGTGAGACTCGAGACCTTGTATCTAAAAATATTTTTAAAATATAGCTGGGTGTGGTGGTGTGTGTGTTAGTTCCACCTACTCAGGAGGCTGAGGCAACAGGAACATCTGAGCCCAGGAGTTCAAGGTTGCAGTGAGCTATGATGGTTCCACTGCACTCTAGCCTGGGCAAAAGAGTGAGACACCATCTCAAGAAAAAAAAAGGGGGGAAAGGGTATTACGATTTGCCACAACTAGTGATATCAGGTTAGAATGGATCTGCAGAACTACATATTTTTTATCTTTGAAAATTAATAAAGTTGGATGGTTAGCTTCAGTGTAGATTAAAGTCATTTTCTCCTCTTTGATTAATTAATTTATTCATTCATCGATCAAAGATTTACTGCATGCCTACAATGTGCCTAATGCTATGCTGTGTGTGGAAGATACAGAAAAGAAATAACTCATGTCTTTTCTTGCATTTACAAAGCTCAGAGTCTAGTCATGGCCTTTACGTTGAGTCAATGACCTCTAAAGGGACTTCACTGGCTGTCTGAGACAATATTGGTCTTTTTAATTCCTCTTACAGTCAGTGGTGATTTCCCCTAAATATACTACAGATTCAATTCCTTTTATGTAGCAAGAACTGACAATGTGGAGAGGAGCCGTCCATAATCTGTTCACTATCTCCATTTTCTAAGTTCCAGCATATGGTTAATAAACGTGTTGTAAAGGGTCAGAGAATAAATATTTTAGGCTTTGCAGGGTAAGAGCCTAGGACATAATGTAGGTACATATATTACCATTTAAAATGTAAAAACATTTGTTCTTAGCTTGTAAGCCATATGAAAACAGGGCCAAATTTCACCCATAATTTGCCAACCCATGTTCTAGTAGAAACAGCTTGGGGTGAGGGAGGGGCACAGCAATGTTGTTCTTCTTATCATTTAAGGCCTGATACAATAGAGAGCAAAATAGGCATGGCCCTGGCCTTCACAGAATTTACAGACTAGGCATATATCTGGCACATAAAGGAGGTCCTTATATCTAGCAGCAACTCCAATCCCTTGAGGGTATATGTTTATCCCATTTCCCCTGCATGTCACAAAACAGCACCTCTTTGAAAGATCCTCTTACACTTACCCCATTACTCTGAAATGAACTGTTTTCATGTGTGTATCACCACTGAGTAAAAATCTCTGATGAGCCAAGGAGCATGTTTTATTTATCTTTATATTCTTAGTGCCTAGTCCTCCCTGCCCCAATAATTGCATGTCAGGTGAATGGAACTTAACTGCTCTTTATCATATTACTTGGGTACCTTTTTAGGTGGGCACTTGTGCTTTTGCTAGATTTAACTATATTGTAAGAAAGACTTTGAATTCAAAGCCTTCACTTTTGAGAATAGAAGGGGGCGTATTTTCACTGCAGTTGACATCATCATAAGGTCTAAAAAAATCTTTGTGACATCCTATATTTTCAGCTTGGATTTGTAGCAAACTATCCTTTTCCTTTTCTCTAATAAAAACTCTACCTAACCACAATTTTCTTGTTGGTTTCACCAGGAGGCTGTTTGTTTGCACACCCTTCTTGGGGGATCAATCATGTCTTACATCTTTTTTGTTTCTTTATTATTTCATAAAGGGCAGGGATAGCTTTTTCTTAGGATGACTGTTCTGTCTTTGTGTCCTGCAGGTAAAACCAAATACACAGTAGTGACTACTCAAAAGCCCATCTGGATGGCTGAAACTGACACTTGTCTGCTATTTGAGCAGATGTGAAGCTAAACGTTGTGTCCCTGTCAGCAGGAAAGATGCAAATGCTTTTAAAAACATACTCATTTTTACCAGCATAAAAAAGGAATGCATGTTCATTATAGAGCACTTGAAAATAATAGAAAAAATGAAAAATAGGAGTGTACAGATCATGTATATACTCACCATCTAAATGTCTCTATTGTAACCTTTGTACTGAAGTTTAAGCTTTATGTGACTCAGTTTCTTCATCTATAAAATGGAGTTAATAATAGTAATTTATTAACAGTGTTGTGATGAGTCATACAGTGCTATGAGTCTTATAAGAATTAATACATCTATAATGCCTAAAAGAGATTCTCACATAGAGTACAAGCTCAACAAATGTTTGACAAATAGTCCTCATCATATTGAATATTACCTTTAAGTGCCTTAAATTGTTTTATCATTATATCACACATTTCCTATATAATTAAAATATTTTAGTTAACAAAATCATGGTCCAATTCCTCCAACATATTATTACAATTAGTAATAGTACAGGATATTCTATATAAATGAAACCACAATTCTTACACATTTTATAAAATTAACTAAAATAATTCTACAATATCCACAAATATTAACATTGTTTGAAACTTTAACTGATCCCATTTAACCACAGTTTCCAGACTAGCCTACCAAAAGTCTGTTCATGAAATATTTACAGCTAACCTCTATGTTCTCAATCATATCTAAGTGACTCTAAGACCACTTATAAAGGGAGCATGCTTTGAAATTGTCCAATGAAAAATCTTCATTTTATCTAAGTTTCAAATAGGCAATTGAATAGTTGAATATTTATGGAAACTGAATCTGAATATTCAACTCTAAAATCACCCATCATACTTTCCATAATATTCTTATATTTTCTTGAATCTCAAAAGGCTAGAGATTACTGTTCATCACTTATTAACTTCCTTAATAGTGACATTTTTTAAAAGTCTATATACTGTTTTCCCCCACCCTTCCACTTACTTTTCCATTTTAGGGACAACTTACATAATGAGTAAAATAGCCAGTGGAGAAGAGTTACTCAGTAAAACCGTGTCAATGAATGCAAAATATAATGGACAATTGTTTTAACTACCTAGATGAGAACCACATAAATGAAGAAATGTAGGCAATGACATCAACTTCCTAGGCAATAAATTATCAATTGACTTGAAGTGTCAATTCTAACAAGAAATGAAAATAGTAAATGTACATAAAAAATAAGTTCAACATGGTAAAGGAGTTAAGGAAGTGTAATATTTAACAAAAATGAGATGCAAAGTTTTGTATAGTAAAGAAGTAAAAATGAATAAAATAAGTAGTGACACCGCTGGAGAAATTGTGAGGAAAAATATTCCTCTGCATGAATAGCATAATCTTTTCAGTGAATAATTTGGTGAGGCATATCAAGACAGATAAAATAATCATGCCCTTTGGCCCAACAATTCCACACATGGAAATTTACCAAGTGACTAATCAAAACAATAAAGTTATAAAAGCTTGCCTTATTAAAATGTCCATGGTCACCTTCTTTATTATGGCAAAAAAATCTATAAAAATATTTATATGCTTAGCCAAAGGATTATTCAGTATATTGCAGATATTATATTGATAAAACATAATAGTAAGCAACTATCATAAATAATACATCAGAGAATGATGTAAAGGATTGAAAAATAAATTGAAGTTAATATTTTGTGAGGCATAATAGTACACAAAATTGAATCAAAGTAGACCCCTTACATTTTTCAGGAATCAGGTCTAACACTTAAAATATTCCACCTTGCAAGCCATTATAGCAAATAATTTCCTTCTTAAAATGCAATAAAGAATACCTAAAACAGGGAAGGTATGGATTTTGGTCTGCCACAACGCTAGAGGATCGCTCCCCCGCAAGAACAACAGTGTGAATCCACGGAGAATCAGCGTGGGACATAGAGAACAACAAAAATTCTGAGGTGAACGGGAATCCGCGAAAATCTGGAGAGTGCAGAGGGACAATAGAGAGCAGAGTGCGGGAGGGCTGTACCCGCCTCACCAGCCAGTGAGGTGGGTTCAGCCCCATGGGAAAGCGGCTTGTTTGCCCACTGTCCTCCACACCCACTCAATTAGGGATCTGCCTGAAGCCAGTGCAGAATCGCCACGAGAGATGTGGGGCTCTGTGGAGAGGAGACATTAGCAGGAAACAGCTTGGATTGCAGGAGCTCTGCGCCCGGACAGCGCCTGGCAGGAGAGGGTCGGATCTGCGCTAAGGCGAATAGGCAGTGAGCAGATGCCGAATTACAGCTGTGCCTTGCTCTAGCCGGGGAGCTACTGTGGGCTCCTGGGCTCGCCAGGCCCCCAGCTCTGGCGCCTGCCGGACCCTGAACATTCACCCCCAGCACCGGTGATCTGCAGACGGGCAGTCGCCATCTTGGGGGTCCACAACCTTGCCACTACAGAGCCTTAGGATGCCGGTGGCTCCCCGGGTGGCTCCCTCCCCTAGTCTGTAGACCCTCTATAGGAGCTCCGCCCTTGTGGGCATTATATCACACATTTCCTATATAATTAAAATATTTTAGTTAACAAAATCATGGTCCAATTCCTCCAACATATTATTACAATTAGTAATAGTACAGGATATTCTATATAAATGAAACCACAATTCTTACACATTTTATAAAATTAACTAAAATCATTCTACAATATCCACAAATATTAACATTGTTTGAAACTTTAACTGATCCCATTTAACCACAGAGTGCTTCCCTAGTCGCGAGAGTGTGGAGCGTGGACCTTGCGGTCATTGTGGCGGGGCAGAGCATTACCTGCAGGATCTGCATCAGTGGGGGCGCTGAGAGAGCGAGGACACCGCCCCCTCCCCCTAGCCATTGTCTTTCACGCAGAAAGAGGCAGAAACCACCCCTTGAGAGGAAGAGTCAAAAAAAAAAAAAAAAAAAGAAAGAGAATTTTGCCTTCAACTAGTGCGAATCCTGACTGCTAACTGAAAATCGACAGCACAGTGACTTAACTTGTCAAACCGGTATTAGGTCAAATCAATCCTCTGGTGCTGGACCCATCAGGAGCAGCCCCCCAACCTAAGGAGAAAAACTCTAAACAATACACAATAGGCTCCCCCTAGTGACAAAGGAAGCAACACACCTAGACTGCTTCACAGCCTAAGAACAGAGTACAAGGAGTGCTAGCATCCAGACTAAAGCTGTAAGAAGAGAATTAACGATTGATCCAGATGGGTAGGGCTCAGCGAAAGAACACAGGGAGTATAAAGGATCAAATGGAAATCTCGCCCCCAAAGAGGAATTCCAGCTCTCTACCAATTGACACAAATCAGACCCAAAAAACCAACATGTCACAGGAAGAATTTCAACTATGGATTATAAACAAGCTGAATAATATACAAGAAAAAATGGATAACCAACACAAAGAAACCACAAAAAAAATCCAGGATTTGGAAGAAAAATTCACTAAAGAAATAGAATTATTGAATAAAAATCAAACTGAACTCCTGGAAATGAATTTATTCAGCGAGCTACAAAACACAGTGGAAAGCCTCAAGAGCAGGGTAGATCAAACAGAAGAAAGAATCTCAGCGATCGAAGACAACACTTTCCAATTAAATAAGTCAGTCACAGAGACAGAGAAAAGAAATAAGAAAAAAGATCAGAGTCTACAAGAAATGTGGGATTATGTGAAGAAGCCTAATGTGAGAGTTATCGGCATTCCTGAGGGTGAAGAAGATAATAAGCAAGGGTTAGATAAGCTATTTGAAGACATAACTGAGGAAAATTTCCCAGGCCTTGCTAAAACTCTAGATGTACAGGTTCAAGAAGCTCAAAGAAACCCTGGGAGATTCATACCAAATAGAAAGACATCACGTCATGTAGTCATCAGACTGACCAAAATATCCACTAAAGAGACCCTTCTTCGGGCTGTAAGGAGAAAGAAACAAGTAACGTACAAAGGAAAGCCCATCAGAATTACATCAGATTTCTCAACTGAAACCTTACAAGCAAGAAGAGGCTGGGGGCCCATTCTTTCTCTTCTGAAACAGAATAATGCCCAGCCTAGAATCTTGTACCCAGCTAAGCTAAGTTTTGTATACGAAGGAGAAATTAAGACATTCTCAGATAAACAAGGGCTGAGGGAATTCACCAAGACAAGACCAGCCCTCCAAGAAGTACTCCAAACAGAGTGACACACGGACAAGCATAAGAAAGACACACGAATGTAAGACTACTCAAGAGCTAAAGATCAAATTACAGTTACCACAATGGCTCAAGAGAGAAAGCATACCAATGAAGTTCTACCCAACAAGATGAACAGAAATCTGTCCCACTTATCAGTTCTCTCAATAAACGTGAATGGCTTGAATTCTCCACTCAAAAGACATAGACTGGCCCAATGGATAAAAAAATACAAACCAAGTATCTGCTGTCTTCAGGAAACTCACCTAACCTGCAAAGATGCATTCAGACTGAAAATAAAAGGGTGGAAATCAATATTTCAAGCAAGTGGTAACCAAAAGAAAGCTGGCATGGCAGTTTTAATTTCCAATAACTTAGTTTTTAAACCAACAAAAGTAATGAAAGACAAAGATGGTTATTATGTACTGGTGAAGGGCACAATTCAACAAGAAGACATAACTATACTCAATATATATGCACCCAATTTAAGTGCACCCAGATTCATAAAGCAAACCCTACTTGATCTGAACCAAATGATAGACAACAATACTGTAATAGCTGGAGACTTTAACACCCCATTGACAGTACAGGATAGATCCTCCAAACAGACAATAAACAAAGAAATAATGGACCTAAATAGAATGCTAGAACAAATGGGCCTGACTGATATCTACAGGACATTCTACCCGAAAACCACTGAATATACATTCTTCTCATCAGCTCATGGGGCATTCTATAAGATTGACCATATCCTAGGGCATAAAGCATGTCTTAAAAAATTTAAGAAAATAGAAACTATACCATGCATCTTCTCAGATCACAGCGGAATAAAGGTAGAAATTAACCCTAACAGAAATTCTCATTCCTACTCAAAGTCATGGAAGTCAAACAACCTTCTCCTGAACGATCATTTTATAAATGAAGAAATCAAGATGGAAATCAAAAGATTCTTTGAATTAAACGACAAATGGGATACAACTTATCAAAATCTGTGGGACACAGCTAAAGCAGTCCTGAGAGGAAAATTCATTTCCATAAATGCCTATATCAAAAAGACAGAAAACGTACAAATAGACAACCTAATGAATAGACTCAAAGAGCTGGAAAAGAACAGACTGACTGACCCCAAACCCAGTAGAAGGCGAGAAATTATTAAGATCAAATCAGAACTAAGTGAAAAGGACAATAAAAAAAACATAAGGGAGATTAATATAACAAAGAGTTGGTTCTTTGAAAAGATAAACAAAATAGACACACCTCTGGCTAGACTAACCAAGAGCAGAAAAAAAAAA
>JAQIFY010002727.1:0-13109 GCA_028533085.1 Varecia variegata | reverse complement strand
GTAATCCTAGCACTTGGGAGGCCGAGGCGGGCAGATTGTTTGAGCTCAGGAGTTCGAGACCAGCCTGAGCAAGAGCGAGACCCCGTCTCTACTAAAAATAGAAAAAGATGATCTGGCCAACTAAAAATATATATAGAAAAAATTAGCCGGGCATGGTGGCGCATGCCTGTAGTCCCAGCTACTCGGGAGGCTGAGGCAGGAGGATCGCTTGAGCCCAGGAGTTTGAGGTTGCTGTGAGCTAGGCTGACGCCACGGCACTCACTCTAGCCTGGGCAACAGGCTCTGTCTCAAAAAAAAAAAGTAAACTGGGTTCACAGTCTTTCATTACTATTTTATGGTATTGAGGTGGCTTTTTATAAAACAATTTTTTGTATGTTTCTTACGTTAAAGATGTGAGCTGAAAGTTCATGAAGAGATCTGGTTGTATTAAATTATTTTCACAAACTTGCCTTAATAAAAGGTGAAAATGTTATTGTTTAGTATACTTTATGAAGCCTGTTGAGCTTTAAACGTGGACAAATATGGGGAAAAATAATCAGTGTTAATTTATATTATCTTATTCTAATGGATGTGGTATTTTTTAAAGGAGTATGAAGCCCTTTTCAAACTGTCAGCCCAGTGGAGTCGAATATTGACTAAACAGTTATTCCATAGCATGATCCATTTTAATAGGCCTCTCATCTTAAGCAAAGTCTTTATCTCTTCTTTCGCTTAATTACTGAGCCATAAATTGCTTCAGAGAAATTTAAATACCAGTATTTCAACTTTATACATGACACTCTTTGTAGTTCCTTTTTATTTTTCAAGAGTGAACTGCTTCCCTTTAATAAATTGACATCTATTTATACTTTTCTCTTGATTTGGGTCAAGATGGTTGACCATGAGAGGTTTCAATGGTATGTGGAATAGGAGAATATAAAATCTGCCAGATACTTTAGAAAAGCATTTGATTAAGGAGTTCTGGCTCTTATTTACATTCTTTTTGCTGCATACACCAGGATGGGAGTAAAAGATGCCATAATATTTAATTTTTATATTGTTGGAAACAGTGATTTTAACAAATTCCTATTTATCTGCTACTGTGTGTTTTTAGTTGTTGGATAACTGAGGTCTTCTAAATGGTTCAACAGAAAACCACCTCTCAAGTCTTATTTCTTTTTGGAGTATCTTTTCAAGTGTGAAAATATGTCTTAATCTGAGCATCTTTTTAATAATGTACATGGAAGTCTTCCAAATGCTGGACTGTTACAGTGCTTGATTTTTTAATCATTAATAGAAGAAACTGTTCGTATAGTTTTACCAAGAAAAGTTACTGGTGTTTATGGTTTACAGTGATTTTGTATATGCTCCCCAGCTTTAAGAACACTTAGAACTACTGCTGTATCTGAAAGGGTAGATTGTTAGTTCCTCAAGGTATACCTGTGCATCTTGGGTCTGAGTTTTTAAAGAATAATTAACTTTTAAAGAAGTTATCTTAGCATTAGAGCAGCTTGAGTTGTATCCATGGTTTTTACTGGTTAACTTTAGCTTTGGTTAAATTGTTTGAATTATAAAGTAAGTATAATTGCAATGAAGGAGTTTAGTCTCATTTTCAAAAGCTGAATCATTTTGTTTTTTGAATTAGAGCAAAATATGTTAAAATTCAGGACCACTGGAATATACCAACTTTCGTTACAGGATTGTGTATATGTAGTTTTTATTGTTGTGTTGATTTGTCTACTTATTTTTTTAAGAAATATCTGCTAGTGGAAGAAAATGTTTTGTTCTGAAGATTCTGAAATTGTTCAGGCTTATCTTGGCTCATAGATTGCAAAGAATAATGCTAGTTATATGCCAATGAACTATTTTTACTCTTTTTATATGAAATGTACGAATTTCTAGGGGTGACAGTGAGAGTGGTGCCTCTAATTACCTTATATAAAACACTTGAACAGTCTCATCGATATTGCCATCACTGTTTAATACTCTCAGTATATTTTCTCAATGTCTGTTTACTTAAAATTGTGTAGAGAGACATAATTAATAAGCAATAAAGTCTGAATTACACACACACAAAAACAATATAGGAAACATGAAATAAAAGATAAAAGTTAGACTTTGTTCATTTATCTGCATGTTTGGCAAATAGTACAAATGTAAATTTTGATGAATTCCTTTCAGTTTATACACTTCTTAACAAAAATAAATAAATAAAAGATCTTATCTGGTAGTGCAGGTATCTTTTTGATATATTGATTTCCTTTCTTTTGGATATATACCCTGCAGAAGGATTGCTGTATTATATGGTAGTTCTATTTTTAGTTTTTTTGAGGAACCTCTATACAGTTTTTTATAGTGGCTGTAATAATTTATTAATACATTCTCATCAACAGTGTATGAGGATTCCCTTCACACAATATCCTCAATATCATCAGTTATTTTTTGTCTTTTTGATAAAAGCCATTTGACTGGGTTAAGTTATCTATACTCCCATGTTTATTGTAGTACTATCCACAATAGCCATGATATAGAACCTAAGTAAATGTCCATCAAAGGATGAATGGAAAAAAAATGTGGTGTATATATACACAATGGAATATAATCCAATCATGAAAAAGTATTGGGATCCTGTTATTTGCAACAGCATGGAATGAACTGGAGGTATTTATGTTAAGTGAAATGAGCCAGGAACAAAAAGACAAATCTCACCTGTTCTCACTCATATATGAGAGCTAAAAATATCGATATAATGGAGATAGAGTAGAATGATGGTTACCAGAGTCTGGGAAGGGTGGTGGGAAGGGGAGGAAAGAACTGATGGTTAATGTGTATAAAAATGTAATTACATAGTAGAAATAAGATCCAGTGGTCAGTAGCAAAATAGGGCAACCACAGTTAAAAATAATTTATTGTATATTTCATATATTTCAAAATAACCAGAGAAATGAATTTTGAATATTCCCAAAACAAAGAAATGATAAATGTTTGAGGTGATGAATATCCCAATTACTCTGATTTGACCATTACATAATGTATGCTTGTATCAACATATCACAAATATGTAAGACTATTGTGTATCCAGAAAAATTAAAAAGAAAAACATGTTCTTATCTAGTAAATATTCTGTAGGACTTGCCCACAGCCCTTCTAAAAAAGGATATAATTTGTTTACCTGTGGAATTAAGACTCTTGTAACATCATTTTCAACAGATTTAGAAAAAATAATTCCATGCTTCCTATGGAACCAGAGAAGACCCCGTATAGCAAAAGCAACCTTAAGCAAAAAGAACAAATTGGGAGGCATCAATTTACCAGACTTCAAGCTATACTAAAAGGCTATAGTAACCAAAACAGCATGGCACTGGCACAAGAACAGAGATACAGACCAATGGATCAGAACAGAGAACCGACATATAAAACCATCCTCATATTGCCATTGGATCTTTGACAAAGCAGACAAAAACATACACTGGAGAAAAGAAGCCCTATTCAATAAATGCTGCTAGGATAATTGGATAGCCACATGTAGAACACTGAAACAGGATCCGCACCTCTCACCACTCATAAAAATTAATTCACTATGGATAACAGACTTAAACCTCAGGGATAAAACTATAAGAATTCTAGAAGAAAATGTTAGAAAAACTCTTATAGACATCAGCTTAGGCAAAGAATTTATGCAAAAGACCCCAAAAGCAATCACAGCAAAAGCAAAAATAAATATATGGGACCTGATGAAATTAAAAAGGTTCTGCACAGCCAAGTAAAGAATCAATAGAGTGAATAGACAGCCTACACAATGGGAGAACATATTTGCATGCTATACATCCGATAAAGGACTGATAAAAAGAATCTACAAAGAACTCAAGTAAATCAGCAAGAAAAGATCAAACAACCCCATTAAACACTGAGCAAAATACATGAACGGAAATTTTTCAAATGAAGATAAACTAATCACCAATCAACATGAAAAAATGCTCATCTCTAATCATTAGGGAACTGTAAATCAAAACCAAAATGAGATATCACCTAACTCCAGTGGGTATGGCTCTTATCAAAAAGTCCTAAAACAACAGATGCTGGCATAGATGTGGAGAGAAAGGAACACTTATACACTGTTGGTGGGGATGGCAAACTAGTACAACCTCCATGGAAAATAGTGTGGAGATACATCAAAGAACTAAATACAGACATACCATTGGATGCAGCAATCCCACTACTTGGTATTAACCCCAAAGGAAAAAAAAGACATTTTATAAAAAAAAAAAAACAAAAAAAAAACACTTGCACTCAAATGTTTATAGCAGCACAATTCACAATTGCAAAGATGTGGAAAGAACCTAAGTTCCTTCCCGCTAGTACATGAGTGGATTAATAAAATGTGGTATATCTATACCATGGAGTACTACTCAGTCATAAAAATCATGGTGAACTAATACCTTTAGCAACAACCTGGATGGAACTGGAGACCATTATAAGTGAAGTTGCATGAATGGGAAGAAAAAAAAAAGCCACATGTACTCACTACTAATTGGAACTAATCAATCAACATTTATGTGCACATATGGAAGTAAAACTTGATGGAAATCAAGCAGTAGGAAAGGAAGGGGAGAGGATGGGTAAATTTGCAACTAGCTGGTACAATGTGCAATATATGGGTGATGGGCACACTTTTAACTTTGACTCAAACTGTAAAAAAGCAAATTATGTAACCAAAATGTTTGTAGACCCATAATATTCTGAAATATAAAAAAATAAATACACAATTTAATCAAGTCCCATTTATTTATTTTTGTTGTTGCTGTGATTGCCTTAGGTGTCTTCTTCATAAATTCTTTGCCTAGGCCAATGTCTGTAAGAGTCTGTGTATTTGACAGAGGCGGGGGGGGGGGTGGGAGGAGGGGGATGGGTGTATACCTATATGATGAGTGCAATGTGCACTGTCTGGGGAATGGGCACGCTTGAAGTTCTGACTTGGGGGGGACGGGGGTGGGGGCGGGGATGGGTGTATACCTACAGGAGGAGTGCGATGTGCACGGTTTGGGGAATGGACACGCTTGAGGCTCGGACTCGGGGGATTGGGAGGGACATGGGCAATATATCTATGCAGAACTTTTGTACCCCCATAATAAGCTGAAATAAAAAAAAAATAAATAAATAAAAAATAAAGAAATTTAAAAAAGCAATGAAAAGTGGGACATTACAACTGATATCACACAAATAGAAAAAATCATCCATGAATACTATGAAAATCTCTACACACATCAACTAGAAAACATAGAGGAAATGGACAAACTTCTGGAAACACATATCCTTCCCTGACTCAATCAGGAAGAAATAGAATTTCTGAACAGACCAATACTAAACAAAGAAATTGAAGCAGTAATAAATAATTTTCCCATAATAAGAAAGCCCTAGGCCAGATGAATTCACAGCTGAATTCTACCAGACCTGCAAAGAAGAGCTATTACCCATACTACAGAAATTATCACATAACATAGAGAAGGAAGGAATTCTCCTCAAATCATTCTATGAAGCCAGTATCACCTTGATAGCAAAGTCAAGAAAGGACTCAAAAAAAAAAAAAAGAAAAAAAAGAAAACTACAGGCCAATATTCTTTATGAATATAGATGCAAATATCCTCAATAAAATACTAGCAAACTGAATTCAACAGCACATCAAAAGAATAACCCACCATGACCAAATGGGCTTCATCCCAAAGATGCAAGTATTTTTCCTCGATTTTATTCCCTTCTCTATCTTACATGTAACCCTATTCTGCATATTATGGCAATTATCCCTGTGCTTTCTTTTATATCTTCCCACATATGTATATATCTTTAAATGGCATAATGTTTAATTTTTCTTGAATTTACTTTATGTAAGTAGATCATGTGTGTTTTTCTACAGCCTGTGTTCAACATTATGTTTTTGTCTCCATGTTGATACAAGTAGCTGTATTTCATGTGTTTTTTATAATGTCTATAGTATCCTACTGTAGACTTACAACATGGTTGTTTTGTCCATGAATCTTTTGGTTGATTCCAGTGTTTTGATTGGACAAACAATTCTCCTGTATTTATGTACATGGTTGAGGTTGCCAGATAAAATACAAGATGTCCAGTTAAATTTTAATTTCAGATAAACTTCAGAAGTTTTTTAGTATGTTACTAATATTGCATAATACATACATATACTATTTTTCATTATTTATCTTAAATTCAAATTTAACTGGTAGTCCCATATTATGATTTCCTAAATTTGGCAACACTATTCATGGTGAAAATTTTCAGGAAGTTAACTGGTTAACTGGGATATATAACTAATGGTGTAATTGTTATATCATGGGAAATAAGCATGTTCAAGTCATTTCCAAATTGGTTGAATTGATTTACATATTCATTTGCAGTTGTATGAGAGCTCTCATCACCTGATATCTTCACTAATATATAGAACTATCAGACTTTTTAACTTTACCAAATTCATGAATGTAAAATTATACATCATTGTGGTTTTAATTTTAATTTCCCACATCACTGATGAAGTTGAGTATATTTTCAAATGACTGTGGACCTTTTGTATTTCTTCTGTGAAATACTCATTCATGTGTTGTGCCTCTTTTTTTTTTTCTATTGTGTTCTTTGTCATTTTCAGAATTTGGAGAATTTATCATATATTCTGGATACTAAAACATTGTGGGTTTTATATTTTACATATATGGGCTTCCAGTTTTTGGCTTTTCTTTTGAAATTAACATTAATTTTTGTTGATCATATATGTATAGATTGGCTTCTGGGATCTTTATTTAGGGCCATTGCTTTCATCATCTATCCCTAAGCCAAAACATATTATCTTAATTATTATAACTGTATAAAAATAATGGATTATCTTGTAGGGCATTTCTCTCAATTTTTTTGAGAATTGACGTAAGGTTAAATAGATGAAGTTTTAATGTTCCATATGTGTTTAAAATGAACATTATCCAGTTGTTGGGTGTTATGTTCTATATATGTCAACTAGATAAAGCGTGCTACTTACGCTATTCAAATTGTCCATATATTTACTGATATTTTTCTGCTTAATCCACCAACTATTTAGAGAGGCATGTTAAAATTTTTCCATATGATGGAGGATTTGCTAATATTTTTCCTTTATAGTTGGTCAATTTTACTTTCAAACTTTTTCCAAAACTAGTTTTACTAGGTTCTATCAATATTATAATTGTCAAATCTCCATAATACATTGATACTTCTACAAATATATATTGCTTCTCTTTATCATAATAAATTTTGCCCAGAACTTTTTTTTATCTAATATGAATGTAGCTGTGCCAGATTTCCTTTGGTTCACATTTATTTTATATATCTTTTCTATTATTTTACTTATGCATTTTTGTGTCTTTATGTTAAAATATGACTCTTATAAACAATGTATAAATATATTTTAAAAATATATAATCTGACAGTCTTTTGACTGGCAAGCATAGTTTGCTTATATTGGCTACAATTAGTTATATATATTCTTAGCTTTATTTTACTTTCAATTGTGCATATTTATGAGGTACAGTGTGATGTTTTGATACATGAATACATTGCATAATGACCAAATTAGGAAAATTGGCATTTGATTCATTTTTATCATCTGGTTTAGTATTTTCAATTTGTCCCACTTTTGCTAGTTTTTATTTTCTTCCTTACTTGACT
Organism: Varecia variegata; assembly: GCA_028533085.1. Classification (NCBI taxonomy): domain Eukaryota; kingdom Metazoa; phylum Chordata; class Mammalia; order Primates; family Lemuridae; genus Varecia; species Varecia variegata. The sequence continues at coordinate 5,426 of JAQIFY010002727.1, read as the reverse complement.
GCTTTTGGTTTGACTGTGATTCCTTATTGTGGTTCAATTTTTCATTATACTGGTTTGGAAATTATACATTCTGTTTTAATTATTTAGTAGTTCATCTAGAAAATTTTATGTCTATACAATTATACATCATAATATTTTTAAAATTAATCAACATATCTTTTTTCAAACTATACAAAAACTTTAGAAAGCTTGAACCCCAACAAAAACACTCCAAATTATATGCATGTGTTATTCTGTATTTTTGGTATTATTTTAGTTTTCTGTGAACATGTATTCTTTCATATTAACAGAAAAGAAATACAAAATTTGTTAAGTATTTTTATCTTATATCATCTTAATCACTTACTATTCCATTATTCTGATGTCATAATTAGACCAAATCACTTTTGTTGGATAGTCAGATAGTTTGAAAACTTTTGCTATTACCAACAATAGGCTTGATTGGCTGAAAATTATTAAGGAATAAAGCTAATATTTCATAATAACAGTTAACATTTCATTATCACCTATATGAGGCAGTAATCATGCAATGTACTTTCTATAAATTATTTCATTTGTCTTCACAATGACTCTGAGGTAGGCACTATTGCTATACCATATTTGAAATCAGAGACCTGAAATTCTAAAAATATGTAACTTGGTTAAATTAAGGTCAAACAGCCAGCAAATGGTGAGAGTGGGCTTTGGATCCAGATAGATTATATTTTCAGACAGAGAGCAAAAAAGTGGGAGTTAAAAGCATACACACATATTTTCCAAATTCTATTTAAGGAACCAAAATGGTGTAAAACTACTCTAAGACACATTGAAAATTGTCAATTAATGACAAAATGTGTGAAATAGGAACATTCATTTTTGACCTGTTGATTGTTCTAACCATCTCATTTTTTAAGGCAGACTGTTATCTCTGCAGGTTCTTTTGTACAATTTGCTTTCAAACATCTTTTCCCACCAAGGCAACATGAGTGAATGGCTTTAATTCACATTGCCTAATTCTTAAGATTTCTACTGTGCAGGTGTATCTGTTGTAACCCTCAGGCCTTCCCAACAAAGATATTTCCTAAATCACAAAATAGTAACTCATTATAAAGAAGATATGCACTTTGCAAAAAAATGCCTCACTTCCTAGCTTCCACTGAAATAGAATTAAATGAATATGCTTTATACCACTATTCAGAAATAGTCCTCTAGCATGACAATAAGAGTATTCATAATATAATTTAATTGTAGATGTGAGGCATGAATTAAGGTGGTTACAGTCTTGACTATTTTAATCTAAAGCAAAGACTGAGAATTGATTGATTTAGTAAGCAATGATAGATTTTGAGATTTAAAGTTAAGTCTGGCATCATTTGTTGATTTTCCTATTGGCTACAATTTGTGTCACAAACCATTCAGTATGATTTCAAGCTTGCATGAGTAGCAACTTAAATACGTCTGAAAATACAATATGCATTTTGTAAAATTAAGCGTCATTATATTCCACTTAACCTAAGATGAGAAATAGTTGCAGCCAGAACATTAAAATGTAAGCGACTTGAGGGCAGGGATTTTGCCTGTTTGTTCACTACTATAGTTATAGTTCCTTGGACAGTACCTGGCACAGAGTAGGCACTCAGTAACTATTTCTTAAATGAATACACTAGTGAATAATTGTTCCTCAGCAAGCATTACTGGGTGTGTATCAATTTTGTGTTATCAAGGGAAAAAAAAAAGACCTCGAGTGTCATGCTCTATAGCATCAATTTTCAACAGGTAGGCTAGCTGCTCCTACAATATATCTCGGGCAGTAGTTGTAGTTTGAAAAAGTTCCCTTGATGATTCAAAATTACCCCCATACTTTACAACAAGTTTTCCCAGTGTCATAAGTGCAAACCAGTTATCATGTTTCTCCCAGGGTAGATATTTTTCTATTAAACAGTGACCCTCAAAGCCTAGCATATCTGAAAGTATTTCCAGAATCACCTTTTGTCCTTTGTTCAATAAAATATGTCTTGTGCACCAGCAGATGCAGCAAGGAGATGGTAGGCAGTTGTATAGGGTCAGCTGGAATGAAAGAAGATAGCAGACAGAATGTTAACACACGGTGGATACAATTACCAATATTGGAAGAGCCATTTTAAGTATTCCATTTGTGTGTTCACTGATTTGCAGATGTTCTGGAAAACATCCTGTGATTTCATTTTTAGCGTCTGAATCAAGAGACCATTCTAATCATTTTAAAAGCTTTTCATTATAAAAAGTTTTAAAAGAAGCTGTGCGTTATTAACAGCTATTGAATATATGCATTTTGAAAGAAAAGATGTAGTTTTGTGTCTTCCCTTACACTTCTCAAAGAAAGTTGGGCAATTTGTGCATTGTTTGTCAAAAAGGAAATTTAAATCAATATAGGTGTGCCCCAATCTATGATGACCCAATTTATGAAAACGTGAAATTTAAAAACTCAGTTGGTTTGTTAATTTTTATTTTCTTTTTGTCTAGAGACAATTTTCATGTTCAGGAAAATCCAGCAAGACCTAATACAGACAGCACAGAGACAGAGTCTTGCATTTCTGTCTTGGTTTTGTCTTATAAGGTTAAACTGGGATTAAAGTTTCTTATTTGCATTATCAGAGACTTTTAAAAAATTTCTCTAACGTATAATCCTCTATGAACAAATTTTATTCTAAATCATGGTTCCCAAATGTCCAATGTCTGGCTGTCTATATAACATTCTACAGAGCTATTTAAAAGTATAGATACCATGATCCCACCTCTAGATATTCTGGAAATCTGTAGTTTTGTTAAATATGTTTTCATGTGAATCTCATGCATCCTTCCCCCTAACCTCCCAAATTTTGGAACCCCTGTTTTAAACACTTCTCAAGGCTGTTCAATTTATTACAGACATATATTGCTCAGATTGTAAAACAGGCCTTTTATTGCATGTCTTTTCATGTGGGTTATTTGATTATTCTTTTAAGTTCTTTATATATAATATTGCAATTCTGTTTATTGTGCAATAGTTCCTTTTCCTTTTTTCTCATTATTTTATATTTTCTAGTTAGGTTTTATTTTCTTTTTTCAGGCATAGAATAACTGGATGAAAGACTATGAACGCTGCCAGGCAGGCTGATACTTGGTACTAGGGTGAGCCAGGAGAGGCACTCACCTTGCACACAAGATCTTGCTAATATTTAAGTGCAATATTGAATTGGTTTCACCGATCATCACCTAAGAGCACATTTAGGAATAACATTGATTGGGTGTCGGGCAGATGTGGGTGGGGGAGGGGATAGGTGTATACATACACAATGAGTGCGATGTGCACTGTCTAGGGGATGGACACGCTTGAAACTCTGACTCGGGGGGCTGGGGAGGGCAAGGCCAATATACGTAACCTAAACTTTTGTACCCCCACAATATGCTGAAATAATAATAAAAAAGGAAAAAAAATAATATTTAAATGCAATATTTAAAAAAACAAAATTATAGCAAAAATCCATGATGAACAAAATAACAACATTTCAAATAAAGATAGGCTATGATTTCTTCCTTTTGCCTTAGGCCCCAATATGGGTAGGCATTGGACTGCTGCCAGCATCATTTGAATATGATCATTTTTGAAGATATTTACAAACTAGAAAGGTGGAAAATAATGTCTTAGTGTTATAATTTGTGTCATATGTATTTATTTATACATACCTTTTTCCTGATGCCACAATAAAGTATGTCCAAATTATACCTGATATGGCAAAATGATGTGGATTATAAGCAGGTGAGAAAAGATAGGAGATGCTATTTTTTTCTGTAATTCTTCATGGTTTTATTTTATATTGTTCACATCTGCATTATTTGGTCCATACTAGTCCGTGATTATCCTCTTCTTGGCGGATTGTTCCTTTATCAGTGTGGAATCTCTGTTTTTGTTCCCATTAATGCTTTCTCACTTTCAATTCTGTTTTGATGAATATTAACTTTTCTTTGATTTCTTTTGTTAGTAATTTACTTGATATTGTATTTTTAATCTGTCATTTTGTTTAGATATGACTCTTAGAAATATTAAATAGTATATACCAGGAATTATATTGGTTCTAATTTGAATATCTGCCTTTTAATAGGCATGCTGAATTTTTTTTCTATTTACTGAGATAATTGGTCTATTTTCATGTATATTTGTATATGCAATGCTTCGGCATCACTTCTTCTGTTCTCCTTTTTTATTTAATTTTGGATTGTTAAGCTTTATTCCTTTTCCTGCTCTATTAAGTTACACTTTCATTTTGCATTCTTTTACTAGCTTTCATTACATTTTTATTATTTAAACAAAAGTCTTAAATTACTGGGACAATTGGATATCTACCTGAAAAAGACTGAAGTTGGGCCCCTATCTCAAATCATCTATAAAAATAAACTCAAAATGAAACTACAAAACTTTCAGGAGAATTCACAAGTTTAAATCTTTGTGACCTGGAATCAGGCAATAGATTTTTAAATATGACATCAAAAACACAACCTAAGGGGGTAGATATCCCAATTACAATGATTTGATCTTTACAAATTATATGAGTATATTAAATTATCACATAAACCCTGAAAATATGTACATCTATTATGTATCAATTTAAAAAACATTAAAAAAGGAAGAGACCAGAAAAAAACACATAATCAACAACAAAATAGATAAATTGAACTTTATCAAAAGTTCAAACTTCTGTACTTCAAAGGACACCATCAAGAAAGTAAAAAGACAACCTGAAACATGGGAGACAATATTTGCAAATCATATAACTGAATATAGTACTTCTATCTAGCATATACTAAGAACCCTTAGAACTCAATGATAAAAAGCCTAAACCAACTAAGTCAAAGCCAAAGGAGTTGAATATTTTCTCTATTAAGACATATAGACAGCAAATGATCACGTGAAAATATGCTCAACATCATTAATCATCAGGTAAATGAAAATCAAAACCATACTAGGATGGCTAAAATAACAAAGAGAGACATTATCTGATGTGTAGTATGCGAAAATTTTTTCCCATTCTGTGGGTTGTCTGTTAATTCTAGTGATTGTTTCTTTGGCTGTGCAGAAGCTTTTTAATTTAAGGACTTATAACAAGAATCTATTTAGAACTCAGGAAAATCAGTAAGAAAAAATCAAACAACCCTATCAAAAAGTGGGCAAAGGACATGAATAGAAATTTTTCAAAAGAAGATATAAGAATGGTTAACAAACATATGAGAAAATGCTCAACATCTCTAATCATCAGGGAAATGCAAATCAAAACCACAATGAGATATCACTTAACTCCAGTGAGAATGGCCTTTATCAAAAAGTCCCAAATCAATACATGTTGGTGTGGATGCGGAGAGACAGGAACTCTCATACACTGCTAGTGGGACTGTAAACTAGTGCAGCCCCTATGGAAAGCAATATGGAGATT
>JAQIFY010002726.1:0-13109 GCA_028533085.1 Varecia variegata | reverse complement strand
TTTTGCCTACTCCTACTCTGTTCCTACCCCAAAATATGGAAACAAAGCAAAGATTCACAACTTCAATAAATGGTTTATTTTTGGAGATGGAAGGAGCAAAAACCTGAATTAGCTTCCCACTTTCCATTAACATATTATTGACCCAATGATAATGACCTCAGTACCCATACTGTGTGTGGCTCTGTTTGTTCTGCTTTTGTGTATTTTCTTAGACTCTAAAACCACGGTATTCCTCCAAAGGACACAGAGTAAAGTACAACATGTAGTCTAGATAATATATGAGTTGGTGATTGAGACAATGTCAAAGAATTATGTTATTACTACAGAGAAAAACAGAGCTACTCATTATCCAAACCAGTGATGCTACTAGAAAAGAGAGTGGAAGAAAGAACCTAAAATGTGTTTGTGTCTAGAGTTTATTTCCTGTTGATGAGCATATTATATAAAAACAAAATATTAATATTACATATTGCTTAGGCATTAGTGATGTTTCACTGAAAGAAACAAAACAGATCAGGAAATTGAGAAATTTGCTTCTAAGAAAATGATTTATTTTTGTGTTATACTTAATTCTAAGGAGCACCCAATCAAGTTATTCCCCTAATATTTGTAATAATGATAACAGAAGGAAGCGTGGAGGTAATCATAAGCATGATTTTATACCAATGATATTACATTATTTCTCTTAATGATCTTTAAACTTCCTAGAGTGTAATGAGCATAGGAAGAGTGAGCAATAGTCTTTCTTAGACTTGACTATGAATAATATTATGTTCAACTGATTTGCGCAATTTTGTAATGCTATCCCAAGTGCAAATGTCAGGTGTGGTCTACCAGATACCTGCCACTAATATTCATAATGATAGGCTAATGAAAATTTTAAAATAGATAATAATGGAAATCACATTATGGAATAAAATGTATAGAACTTTTCTATAAATTAAGACAAACTCAACCTAAGAATAGTGGTGAGAACAAAATAAATTTATTGTCAATAGATCAGTTATATATGCATAAAAATCTAAATGTTAGACTATGGGTTTCAAATACTAATTTCTAATATCCTCCTAAAAATGGCATTTTAAAAACCCTACACTATCTCCATTCTCTTTGTTTTGAATTTCACTTCCTCTGTTACTGATCATCCGTGTCTAATCCAGCCTATTCATTTTCAATCATCATGCTCTTGGCTGACCATACCCTTCAATTAGGATCCATATTACTATGTATAGAGAATTCTAAGTCTCTAAATATTCAAAGTTTATAATAATTACATACTTTTTTTCCATCATACTTTTCAATAAGCGGTTATTTGTTTCTAAACACCATGTTTAAAATATTGCCATCAGTATTTTGTGTATGTTAATAGGGACAATTCAACATAATTGTGCTAATGAAACCACCAAAAGTTCAGTGGCTGCAATTCATTTCTTGGTAACATCATAGTTTAATGCAAGTCAGGTGTCTCTTCTGAGCAGTTCCTCCATTCTTGTTACCAAATATTGTATTTCATTACTCTTCCTGCTGTACAAAGAAGGCCTTTACTCTTCCCCCAAGAGTGACAACACAAAATTTCATCAACCAGTCTCCACATAAATCAGATCCAGAATCTCTAGTTTATCTATTGTTTTCTCCATCAGATCCAGATTGTTCTCTTTTCAGAAAAAGAACCCATGAACAATTATAGAAAAGTTATTGCACTCATGATGATGCGCATGCACGCGCGGGCACACACACACACACACACACACACATGCCCCAAATGTACAAGGATGAAATAGGGGGGGAAAAAAAACTAAAATAAAATCTCCTCCTTAGAAACAGGAAGAATAAAAGGCATGCAAAGTCACTGGTACATCTGATTCTTGAAACTCACAGAATACAGTTCATGAAATAGGTATCAGGGTTTTTCCATGGTATGGCTTTGCCAGATTACAATTCTTTGAATTTATCTATGAAGACTGAGGCCAATATATTTTATGAGAAAACATAGGACATTTCAAAGAATAGGTTTAAAATTTCCTATTGCTTTGACCAAAACAAAGTCACAGCTAGAAGCAAAAGTTACCTGGAAAAATAGTCTTCTTTTATATCTAGAGGAAAAATGAATTGGTTTTAGGAAAATAAAATTGTATCTATTCAACTTCTTTTCCTAGGACTCTGCAATTCTGCTATGTATTTTTTTCTGATCTGAACTCAACATATTGTTCAATCTATAGTTTGCCTTCTTCACTAAAATGAGAACGATATGTTTAATATACCTCTTTATTGCTAGAATAATAACTTCAGGATTGAATCTGAGCTGCAAATTAATCCTACCTTGGACAGTAACATGGAAACCATGATACATTTTGTGTAACATCCCCAATTTTTTCTCTGCCTTTAGAGACAAAGGGGATTTTAGAGTTTGACATTTACCTATCATTATCTAGAAAACAGCAGACCTGGCTATACATAACTTTCTTACCTGAGACAATCAGCAAAAGTTCAAATTATTTCTAAATATGAAGTTGTCTTGGTCTTTTGGGTCAGAAAAAGTATGTTCTTTCTACTCCATATGTGTTTTTTCCCCCCCAGCACTGTATGCACATGTTATAAAAAGCCAGAGCTACAATTTGGTCTGAACCAATTCCTCCCTTATAACATTTGCTTTCAAGGATCTAGGCACAATATTTATAAAAATGAGGTGAACTTTTAATGTTATTAAGTATGTACATTTTGATCATGTATGTATATATAGTTCCTCAGACATTTAAATAACTATGATACCTTATACAACACATACTCATCTGTATTTAAGTATAAAAATGAATAAGTGTAACCTATTTAACCAAAAATAATTTATCACTAATCAACAGCCCATATATCATTATTTGATGCCATCTACTTACATGCATTTTCTAGCATAGGCTCTTTTGAATTGAGCAGGTGTTACACATTTGGGGTAGGAAGTAGGCATCGGGATTCTTAAGTACTTTTAAAAACAAAACAAAACAATACAATACAAAAATAAATCATTTGATACCTAATTTGAAGTTATAATCTTACTGAGTTGAAGTTATGTTTTGTTTTGATGTTCTGAGCAAAGAACCACAACAGGTCTTAATGCTATGGTAACATTCTCCACCGTGCACTGAAATGAAACACTTTTGTACTTTCAAAAACACTGAACTAAAATTAAATTTATAAATAATATACTATTTAGATAGGTAAATGATATCAAAGATAACATGCACATTAAACCTACTCCTCTAGTCATACTCAATCTATCTGAGCATAGTTTAAAATTCGATCTAGTGTCCAACAGACAACCTCAACCAATTCTGAATAAATATAAACTTTGGTAAATGCATGAGAAAAATTGATTGTTTTTGCTCACCGTTTGGATAGTATGCCCTTGAAAATGCCATACTTCAAAAATAGAACACCTAAAATACTTATATGCTTTCTATTCAGGAATATTTATATTTTTATCTGAAAAAAATAATTAAACAGTCAGTCTTATCCATTCTCCCACATGTATAATCTATTTAGTTCTTAGCAATTTCAATATTATAAAGTTTGTTATTCAAAAACCTCATAAGTTTGAAGAGATAGAATCACAAATTAGGCAAAGGAAGAAAGTCTATGAGGAAAATTAATAAGTGTGGGGGTCAAAAAAGGTGACACACTTTATTACACACACACACACACACACACACACACACACAGAAACTTTCCTTCTCCTTCCCTCTCCTTCTTTCCTTCCCATAAAGGACCTTTTTCTACTTCACAGTACACGTGGTATACAAAAGGCAACCCAAACACTGGCTTATCCCTTAAGTTAAACTTATGCAATTCCAGCTAGCTAGAATAGCTAATGAGGAGATTTAATAAGATGGAAGTTTTGAATAACATTTGTAGTAAAAAAAATAAAAATAAAGAAAATAAATCACTTGAGTTTTTCATAGATAGCTTGACGCTCATTGTCAAAAGCGTAGCTAATTTTAGTCCTTAATCCTCCTTCCTCATAATACAAACTTTAGTTAAAAAGACTGTACAGACTTATTTATAGCCACGTACATATGGAATCTTACCTATAAGCACATATACATGTCAACTTTACTAATCCTATTCAAGAAAGGCTTTGAAGGAATTTTCCTGGAGTGACAAATAACATAGTTTAGTTGGGATTAAAAGTAAATAATAGAAATGGATTAAATCTATTCTGGGAAATTTTTAGAAGGAGGTTATGTATTTTATTGAAAAGTGTCACATCATAGCTCAACAGATTGTTTTGTGTTAATCTAGCATATTATTTCAACAAGGGTACTGGTTTCAAAAAAATACTGCTCCATTTAAATGCTAATGTAGGTACTGTTATGGAAGTCTCTTAAAGATTATGGGTTCCAAATACTACAGTTATAGAACATTTGGCCTTTATAGATAAAGTTTCTTTACTTCAGTTAAAAAGCTGTATCTATAAAAGGAAAATGACTTTGTCACTCTGTTGGTTCCTAATATTATTAAATATTTATTAAGATTCAACAGTACACTAAGCATTTATAGAGTAAGAGTAGAATAATGTTTACTTTAATTAAACGGGTATGTGAAGACTTTTACAGAGTCACATCCTTATGCCTACATATTGCTTTTCTGGGTATTGATAGGATTTAGACTCAAAATAACTCAGATCCGTTACCATTTGTTTATTTTTATGTAATTAGATAAAATCACTCCAAATTTTTCTAACCCCATTGTGGTCAGATACGTCTTTGAAGACAGATACATCTTTGACATTGTTTTTACTACTCAGTGTAGTTTTGCTTTTTTGAATTTTTATATTTAGTCTACTAAATAATGTTGGTATCCAAACTCATCAAAAATACTTGTATTTATGGCTGATATTAGGATGTTATTGTATATTAGAATGTTGTGTAACATATTGAATCATCAACTGTCAGAGCCTCATGAGACTCTGAGATGCACTCATTCACTTTGCTAGGAAACAGCTTCAGGTTGAGAGAAGTTAAGGAAGTTTCTCAAGTGCACAGAGCTAGTTAGACCCAACAAATACAGTTGAATCCCAGGTGTCCAGATTGACAATTTAATGCTTTTATTAATCTGTCAATCATGGACACAAACATTCAATGCAATTAATTTAGAAACCTGTACATCTAGCCAGAATAAAAGACACAATGTGAACTTCAAATAAAATCCAATGTCTTTAGTAGCTGTGCATAAATATGAACCCCGACTGTAGAGCTGGCTTTACGGTACTCCCAAGTAAATGATTGTGTTCCCCTTCTATAAAGTATTTGATGGAAATGGTAGTTCTAAGGCCTTTGCATGAGAGTGAGCAAAACCTTCTTCTAAATGAAATCTTTCTTGTTAAGAAGAGTCTACATATTTATAGAGAAAGCACTTTTTTTTCTCCTCTTGGAGTGCAGGGCAGGGTGAAGAAAACTTTCTTTCTTTACAAGAGATCCTCTTCCTATTATTGAAATATTTCTTATACTTAAGTGGTAAATATCCTTTCCCCTTAAGTGAAATATTTCTCACTAAATTTTCACAGTTAAAATGCTATTAATACTATGTTAATGTTAATAATACTCACATACACACAGAACAAAGACTAAGCATACATTCTTATGCTTAATATTTTTAATCAACTAATGGGGAAGTGGGAGCAGCTCTGGCTCTTCAATACTGCTATGCACCAAGTGTGACTCATTCCCATAGCAGTCTTCTTTTGAATTACTTTGAATTCTTTATTGGTGCAATGGAGCATGCATGATAGCATATGACCACCACATGACATGAGCACATTATTTGCTATACAGTTTTGCTCTGTTCTTTATTTATTTTTCCTTTTTTGGAGACAGGGAGACAGGGACCAGGCTAGAGTGCAGTGGCATCATCATAACTCACTACAACCTCCTACTCCTGGGCTCATGTGATCCTCAGCCTCCCAAGTTGCTGGGACTACAGGCACGTGCCACCAGGCGCAACTACCTTTTCTAATCAAGCTGGGATATATCTAATGAAACTATACAGTAGTCAGAAGAAAATAAAGAAACGAGTACAATGCACACTGTCTGGGTGACGAGCACACTTATAAATTGACTCAAGCTGTACAAAAGCAATACCTGTAAACCAAGACATTTGTACCCCCATAGTCTTCTGAAATTAAAAAAATAAAAAAAAGACAGAGACACACAGAGAGGGGAAGAAATTGGACCGCCTTTACAAGCTAAAGAACGCTAAGGATCTACAGTCATCACTAGAAGCTGGAAGAAAGACTCCAAACAGATTCTCCCCCAGAGCCCCCGGAAGAAATTAACACTGACACCTTGATTTCAGACTTCTGGGCTCCACAACTGTGAGAGAATAAATTTCTGTTGTTTTAAGCTAAAAAAAAAAAAAAAAGACTGAAATTATATGTTGTACTTGATGATGGCCGTGATGATGATGATGATGGTGTGGGAATGATGATATGAGTAACAGAATTATGGACATGCTCATGAAATCTAACATTGACCTGGGAACTCCTAAATACTGGGTATTGTTCTTATCACTTTACATGTATTATCTCATTTATTTATCACAATAAGTCTATGAGGTAGTTAATGTGATCACTTTTTTAAAGATAAAATCACTAATATAGAGTGAGCTGGAAGAACAGAGATTCAAGCCCTGCATGTCAGACTGTAACATTCTGATGCAATCCATTTATAGTGTATACTCATATTTATAGATATTCTCATTAACATATATGTGATATATAATATACAATATAGATAATACATATATGTATTGTGTGCATACATTCTTATGTATATTATACATAATACATATGGCATGATATATATTGCTATATCATATATAAGGTGTATTATATGTATTATGTATATCATATATATTATATATCACACATATATATTTACAAGATTTTACAATTAAAGATCTTAAAAAATAAGATCTTGAACTCCAGTCAAATATATCTCCATTTTTATATAATTAGTATAGAGTATCCATATATACTATCTTAAAATGGGCACTCCAGAGTACTCTTTTTTATGCAAAGTAAGAAATAAAAACCATGCTGCAATTTCCAATAATTTACACTTTCAGTCATGTTTTCTTATCAGAATCCCATTCACTTTACAAATTGTTTCAGTATAATTCTATGACTCAAATATCCCTTTCGCAATGTTAGAAAAAAAAAATTAGTGGCCCAAGGAAATATAAAAGTCTATATTCATGTAAGTTGACTGCAAGAGTCAGACCAGATTGAAATGAAAAGTTATTTGGAAGTTTCCTAATATTCATATAGCTATAGTGAGTTGTACTTAATCTTAAATTTGACCTGAAATTAGAATGTTATACATAGGGAATATTATTTTCTTAGATCTGATTAGCTCTGTTCAATGCATCATTAATTTTTAGATATTTCAGGCTGTTCAAAAAGACAAGCTCAATAAATTCAAGAAAATCATCCTCTCCTCTATTCTCTCCAACAGATGTATATGCTCCTTCTACATAATAATCATGTCATTCTTGTTATAGACTAAATATTTGTTTTCCCCCAACATTAACATGTTGAAGCCCTAACCCCCACTATTGCTGTATTTGGAGACAAGGACTCTAAGGAAGTAATTAAAGTTAAATGAGATCGTAACTGCAAGGCCCTGATCTGATGGGATTAATTTTCTTTTAAGAAGAGACACCACATACCTTTCTCCACATGTACAAGAAGAAGAGGTCACATGGTTATATAGCGAGAGGGCAGCTGCCTACAAACCAGAAAGAGAGGCCTCACCAGAAACCACCCATGCTGGCACTATGTTCTCAGACTTTCAGCATCAGGTACTATAAGAAACAAACGTCTGTTTTTTAAACCACCTAGTCTGTGGCATTTTGTTTGACGGCCTGAGCTAAGACAGTTTCTAAATATGATTTTCTCCTATTTCTTTTCATATCACTATACAATAAAGTGTTTTCGTAGTGAAGATTATTGGGGCTGTGTAGTACCTTGGATTATATTTCAATGCTGTCTTTAGGCATTTTAGTTCTATTCCCAGAGTTATTACCTTTGATTTCAGCGTACTATTTAGGGGATATTGACATTGACTCCACGCTAGGTGAGTTATTACCTAGAGACATAGATCATTTCTTCTAGGTTCTTGATTTATTTTTTTAATGGCTTGATAAAATCTTGTCTAAATCAAATGTGAGAAGTCAACTAATTAACACCCAATTGTCCCCCAAAGCCTTGCGATATTAATGAGAGACTTTTATTACAGGGTTTGAATGGAGTTGGCAGGCTCAAAATTATTAACCTTTTTTCTTTAACAAATCACATCTGAAATGTGATCTCCTCTTCCAAAAATAAATAAATAAATAAATAAATAAATAAAAAACAAAAACAACAACACTATCCTGGAACTAACTAATTTAGATATTAAGATACTTCTAAACTGTTTTATACATTCACCTCTTTGGCTCCACTTGTATTTTTACTATTGTATATAGTCAACAAAGGACTTAAAGCAGATCTAGTCTGCAAAGCTGATGTGAACCTTGTTTATTTTTGGTTGTGAAACTGAATGTTTAGAAATTTCAATTAGATGATAGTTTGATATTGTTGCATTTTGAAAAGATTTTAAAAAATATTTTCTACTTCTAAAATATTCTCATTTAATAAGAAGGGAGTAGATCATTGCTCTAACTAGAACATTGGTAAATATTAAGCAATCAATAATTCTGATAATCTATGTGAATAATCTTCTTTAGGAATACTTATTTAGAGATATTAAAATATTAGAAAGCTTTTAAAGAGTTCATTAACTTCTTCACCTTTTCTAGACAGAAAGGTGAAATAATATTTCAATACATTGATTGGAGAATTCTAGGCTATAAATGTCAACATTATAGTTGTGATATTATATGTGACCTTACTATTTTTGTTCATTATTATACTATAATTACTATAGCTTTACCATTGGAAGATTAAGGGTTAATTACATAGGCTATAAGTATGCTTTGTAAATAAACAATCACTTATTGATGGATGTAGTTAATGTAATATTGATTACCCAGCTCATTGTGGACCCAGTGTCAGATCCTGACATTAATCAGCTAAAGAAAGTCTTCCTCAGGGATACATCCTAAATTTAGTGAGTGGCTTTACATTTTTTAAAATTTTTGTACAAAGCTATTTTTACAAAGCATGAAGGATAATAATTTAGATTAAGCTATTTAAATGGATTCTGGAGGTGGAATTTTTTTCACGTAGAGTTGAGGTTCTCTTTGGAAGTATCTGCCTCTGGAGAAATTAGATTCCATTAACAGTCTGATGCTTTTAACTTGCAGTTCTCAGAAAGCAAACAACATTGTCCATCACCGGAGGCTTTAAATTTGAGAAAGAGACCACTTTGGTCTTATAAGCCTGTGGATTTTTTTTTTTTTCTGTCTGCTCAGTGTGCTTAGGTAAACGTTATCTAACTATTTACTCTGTGCCATAGACAGACTGTGTAAAAAGTGCTTCAGCTTTTTGGAACTCATTCAAACTAAAGAAGTTAAGAATCCAAAGAAGTATAAGCAACTCCATTCAGTACTTGTCTTCTACTACCTCTGTGTTTTCTAAACTGTCCTCCATTTTCTCTAAATCTTTCTTTCCTGAATTACCTATTTCTTTTAAGCATACCATTATTTAGTGGTCATTTATTTTACCTGTCTGCCAAAATCCACAGAGAAAGGGAATGTGTTATCATTATAGCTTGCACAGGCAAATTTTTAAATTTTGCAACTAAATTTTCAACTTACTCCTCCCTTCTCCCCCCATTTATTCCCATAAATAAAGCATGGGAATTGCATGCTTTTTTCAATCTCCAAAAACAATTTAAGTTTGGGTGGAAAAACATAGATGCTGAATCAGTTTTAGTAACTTGAATGCATACTTACTGCTTTTTTTTGTGAAGTTCTTCTAAAAGTGTAGAAAATATCAAATATTCTCAGAACTATATGTTCAGATATGTTGAGAAAACGTCCCATGTCCTTCTCTTAGTACATTCAGCTTTCTGCTCTAAGTTTAATGAGAATGTTAACAAGATAACACATTATTAAAAAACAAATATCTACATAAAATTAGCTAGTGGAATTGATCTAAATAGACTTCTATGCTCATTTATGTTCAGTGAATATTCACTAAACGTATATTTTAAAATGCATTAAAAGTGTATAAATCATGAAAAGAACTGGCTTTTTCATTTGTAAAATTTCTCTCACTAATTGTGCCCTCCACACATACACTAAATAACAGTAGATAGTAAAGAGATATCTCACACCAAAGGGGAAAAGTTTTTAAAGAAAAATACATTTTATTCACAATGCTTTCTTCATTTTATAATATTTCTAAGATCTTTAAAATTGCTACAAAATATAAAGCTAAGAGAAGGCTAAAACGTGAGAACTTCAAAGTCAAGGTTATGATGCAAGAATCCCCAGGGTAGTTCACTACGCAGAGATCTGTAATTATGAGTGTAAAAGAAAGTCAAGTGTAGAGTGAGAGGTTCTATACCATTCAGTGTTATAGACTGAATATCTGTGTTCCCTCAAAATTTATATGTTGAAATACTAACCCCGGATGTGGCAGTGTAGGAGTCGGGGCCTTTAGGAGGTAATTAGGTCATGAGAGTGGAAACCCCATGAATGGGATTCACTCTTATAAGAAGAGATATGAGAGCTTGTCCTCTGTCTCTGTTCTCTGCCATATGAGGACACAGTGAGAATGTGGCCATCTGTGAACAGGAAAGTGGGTCTTCACCAGAACCCATCGATGCAGGGAAAATCATCTTGGACTTCCCAGCCTCCAGAACTGTGAAGAATAAATATTTATTGGTTAAGCCACCCAATCTATGGTAATTTATTACAGTAGCCTGAGCTAAGATGTTATACAAGGTATTGCCTTCCTTAGGATATTTTTTTCATAAAAATTCCCAAGACCATGGAGAAGGCTTATTGCTCATATTAAAATCACCAGTGGATATTATTGATCTTACTTGGTAGTTGGTTGTGGGAATTCCAACAACTTACATAAGATGCTTTATTGGAGAAATGTATCTCCTCTAATATGGTATTTTGACCATGAAATAATGAGATAGAAAAGTATCTGTCTTCATATTCTAGGCAGTGAATTCTTTACAAACATATTCCTACTCTGCAGTAATGGAAAAACAAAAACAAATCAGATTTTAGGGGTTGATTTTGCACCATCTGGGGGATGGACACTCTTGAAGCTCTGACTAAGGTGGGGCAAAGGCAATAAGGGTAACCTAAACATTTGTGCCCCTGTAATATACTGAAATAAAAAAAAATTTAAAGGGCACCTGATTAATCACTTGATGTAAGCTGTCCCTGATAGTGTGGTATCTGATAAAAATACACATATGAATTAATAGATCAGAACAGAAATGAAAAAATAGTTGACTCTGCCACACTTGCATTTAATTAATTTCTAAAATATTTATCCAAATAATACAATGGGAGAAAAATATTTTTCTATATTAAAAAAAAACTACCTTGCACCATACAAAAAAATGGCTGAATCCTACATGAGAAGGAAGGTCAACAACCATAATTTGGTTGAAGGACATGACCAGATGCCTGTGTGTGTCAAGCAAATGGTGCACAAAATAAAAGAAATACATCATGAAAAAATTTGAAATCTGTGTTTCTTGGGACTACAATGTCTAAATTTCCATTACCATTTGACCACAACCACATGACATTAGTGGCACAAAGAATGGCAAGAACCATACAGTTGAACACTGTCAACCATAAGATCATGAGAAGAAATAATTTGTTTTTAAACTACTAACTATTGACATAACTTTTTATTTAATCATGTATATAGGAAACAGAAGAATCCCACTAGAGGGAGAAAACAAAAAAACAATAACAGCAACTACATAAGTAACTGCAAAGAGCACCCACACAAAAAATTAAACATGGCAGGAAATAATCCAAAATAAGGGAAATTCAGATGACACAGAGAATTAATGACCTCAAGAGCCCATGACAGTAAATAATCCAAAAGAATAAATATTATATAACAGGACTGTGCTAGATTCAATAAAATCAGAACTTCTCTGTTTTTACTTGGGAGATAGCACTGTATCCTAATCAGAGCTGATAGTTATGCAAATTACAAACAGTACTGGATATACCTTATAAAAATGCAAAGTAGATGACTTAGAGTGAAATTATATTTAATGAAACCTACTATCATTTTTATTTAAAAGCCAAGTGAGTAACCAAAAGTTCTATTCACAATAATCTGATTAACCTGTCTTCCTTAATTACTAGTACTTGACTATATTAAATACTTTTACTAGTAGTTTGTTTTATTTTATTCTAATTCACTCTGCTATGATAGCAGCTATTATATATTTAAATATATTGTTATTAACTTGCATTGTGTTGGATAAATTATAAGTTGAATGAAGAAAACAGAGTAGCTTGAGAATATAAGCACTATTTATTACATTATTTCTTGAGAAATTATATTCCGAATAATAGATACCTAGGTTATAAAAACATAATTAAATGTGAGAATTAATTTTGTCTCATAGAGATTAATTGCCTTATGTGAACTACATAAATCATTCAAGCTTTGTTGTTAAAAACAACATGTGTATTCAAAAAGTCCATGATTATCCTCTATGAATAATAAATAGATACATTTTTAGTCAAATCACCTACCATCTAGAGGAGAGCTAATGTTACTCATCTTCACAATGGACTTTCCGTTCCAGGTCATGTTGTAGCCAAGCATCTGCTGTGGCCATATGTCATCACAGTAGAATGCCATCAGGTGAAATTTGTAATGAAACACACTTAAATTCTTAAAACTATGACAGGAAGTGCCCTAATACATAAGGCTTTCCCCTGGTTAGCCTCTCAGTTCTAATGGGGGAGGTAATTCCACATTTCAGCTAATTTTATTTTCGTTGCTGCCATAAAGCTGGACAATTTTTCTTGCTGTATAGAATCTTTCATCGCCACCTAGAAAGTAAACCTAAGATTAAAAGCCAGCTGAGTAAAGTGACGCGCACCTATAGTCCCAG
>JAQIFY010002725.1:0-13109 GCA_028533085.1 Varecia variegata | reverse complement strand
CTCTGTTGCCCGGGCTAGAGTGAGTGCCGTGGCGTCAGCCTAGCTCACAGCAACCTCAAACTCCTGGGCTCAGGCGATCCTTCTGCCTCAGCCTCCCAAGTAGCTGGGACTACAGGCAGGCACCACCATGCCCGGCTAATTTTTTCTATATATGTTTTTAGCTGTCCATATAATTTCTTTCTATTTTTTAGTAGAGATGAGGTCTCGCTCTTGCTCAGGCTGGTCTCGAACTCCTGAGCTCAAACGATCCGCCCACCTCGGCCTCCCAGAGTGCTAGGATTACAGGCGTGAGCCACCGCGCCCGGCCTTCCTTCAACTTCTTTAAGAAGGACACTAATGCCACACATGAGGGTGGAGCCCTCATAACTTGATCACTTCCCAAAAGGCCCCATCTCTTAATACCATCATCTTGGGGGTTAGGTTTCAACATGTAAATATGGGAGGGACACCAGCATTCAGACCATAGCATATGCTAATGAGATAACGGGTGGCTGGTAGCTTCTAGGTAGCTTCAGAGTGGGGGCTGGTCACCAGAAAGACCAAGGCATGATCAAAGGGTTGAGACTGTCAGCTTCGCCCCACAACTTCTAGGGAATGGAGAGGGGCAAAAGATTGAGTTGATCACCAATAGCCAATGATTTGATCAATCATGTCTATATAATGAAGCCTCCATAAAAACCCAAAAGGACTGGATTCAGGGAGCTCCCTGAGAGCTGAGCATGTGGAGGTGCCTGTAGGGTGGCACCCCCAGAGAGGGCATGGAAGGAACCTTTCCCTATGCATGTCTTTGATCTAGCTGTTCATCTGTATCCTTTGTAATATCCTTTATCATAAACAAGTAAACATAAGTAAAGTAGTTCTGTGAGCCACTCTAGCAAAATATTCGAACCAGAGGAAGGAATCCTGAGAACACTTGGGGTGGTCAAAAGCACAGGGGCTTACAGTTGGCATCAGTAGTGGGGGGAGGTCTGGTGGTAGTGAGCCCTGAACCTGTGGGATCTGAAGAAGACACCTCCAGGATAGAGCCAGAACTGAACTGAACTGAACCAGAGGACTCCCAGCTGTGTCCACTGGGCAATGCTTGGTATGTGCAGAAACAACCCACGCACCCCGACGTCAGAAGCATTGTGTTGAGTGATGTGTAAGAGCCGGAGAAACACCTCAGTTTTAGCCGCAATACCAATATAACACAAAATCTTCCAGAAAATAGAGGAGAGAACCCTTTCCAACTTATTCCATGAGGCCAACATCACTCTGATGACAAAGCCAAACGAAGACATTACAAGAAAAGAAAACTACAGATAAAACCCTTTGAACACAGATGTAAAATTCTAAATAAAATTTTAGCAAATTGAATCCAACAATATATAAAATGGATAATACATCATGACCAAGGAGGTTTACTCCAGGGATACAAAGTTTGTTTAATATTCAAAATTAGATCAATGTAATTCATCATATGAATTTCCTTTTGTTATATAACAGATTACCACAAACTTAGCGGCTTAAACAACACAAAATTATCTTACAGTTCTGCAAATCAGAAGTCCAAATGGGTTTCACTAGGCTAAAATCAAGCTAATACAGGATTGCATTAATTCTGGAGGCTCTAGGGGAGAGTGTATTTCCTTGCCTTTTCCAACTTCTAAAGGCTGTGTGCATTCCAGGTCATAGCCACCTCTTCCTTATTTCGTCTTCAAAACGAACAGCATAACATTTTCAACTAACTCTCTCTCCCTCCTGCTCTGTTTCTGCCATCACATCTCCATCTCTGATTTTTTTGCCTTTCTCTTCCATCTCTTAAGGAAGCTTATGATGGCATTGGACCCACTTGGATAATCTAGGATATTCTCCCCATCTTGATACCCTTAACTTAGTCATATCCACAAAGTTCTTTTTGCCATGTAAGTTTCACAGATTTCAAGGATTAGGGCATGGAACTTTTTTGAAGGCTGTTATTCTGTCTGCCACACAAAAAAAGAAAAAATATGACCATATCAATAGATGTAGAAAAAAATTTTATATAATCCAATATTCCTTTATAATTTTTTAAAAACTGAGCAAACTATGAATAGAAAGGAACTTATGTAGCCTGATATAGGGCATCTACAAAAAAACCTACTAAATGGTTAAAGACTGAACACTTTTTCCCTAAGATTGGGAACAAGATAAGTATGTTTATTCTCACCACTTCAAATCAACCTGGTACTAGAGATTCAACATAATCACAATCAAAATCACAACAGGATTTTTTGTAGAAATTGAAAGACCAATTCTAAAATGTACATGGAAATGCAAAGGACTTGGAATAGAAGACACAACTTTTAAAAAGAAGAATACAATTAAATGATGAATGCTACCAGTTCCAAGATTGATTATAAAACTAAAGCAGGCCGGGCGTGGTGGCTCACACCTGTAATCCTAGCACTTGGGAGGCCGAGGCGGCCGGATTGTTTGAGCTCAGGAGTTCGAGACCAACCTGAGCAACAGCGAGACCCCGTCTCTACTAAAAAGAGAAAGAAATTAGCTGGCCAACTAAAAATATATATAGAAAAAATTAGCCGGGCATGGTGGCGCATGCCTGTAGTCCCAGCTACTCGGGAGGCTGAGGCAGTAGGATCGCTTAAGCCCAGGAGTTTGAGGTTGCTGTGAGCTAGGCTGACGCCACGGCACTCACTCTAGCCTGGGCAACAGAGCGAGACTCTGTCTCAAAAAAAAATAAATAAAAAACAAAAAAATAAAACTAAAGCAATTAATTAAGACAATGTGGTATTGGAATAAAGACAGACATATAGAACCATGGAACAAAATAGAGTCTAGAAATATATATATATATTTTAAACAAAGTTTCAAAGACAATTCAGTGGAGAAAGGCTAGTCTTTTAAACAAATGGTGCTATTAAATAGATATCTACATGTAAAATAAAATGTACTTTTATCCATACCTCACACCATATACAAAAATTAACTTAAAATGTATTATAGACCTAAAAGTAAAACCAAAAACTATAAAACTCCCAGATGATACCATAGGAAAAAATTCTCTGTGGTCTTAGGTTAGGCAAAGATCTCTTAGTTACAATACCAGAAACCCAATCTATAAAAGAAAATATTGCCAAATGAAATTCATAAAAATTAAAAACTTCTGCTGTTCTAGAGGCACTTTTAAGAGAATTAAAAGACAAGCCAGAAACTGGGAGAAAATGTTTGCTAAGCATTTATCTGATAGATGACTCATAAAATACATAGCAGACATTAATCAAAATTAATCAAAAACTTGGATATGTCACCACTGCATATGCAGTTGCCCAAGGAGCCAAGATCTTGAGAAATTTTATCTTTCACAAATGCAGATGTATAAAAAGGACATCTCTTCATTTATTGAGGAAATGTCAACGTTTTTACATATAGCACAATGCTTACACACAAAATCAATATTGTGATAACGCACTTTGCGGACTCAAATTTGCAAAAAAAATGCATAAAATGAATTAGAACTCTCTAAAAGTTTTATGCAATCTATACCTCCAGTATTGGAAATGATGTGAGGATGAAATACATAGCATAGAGAATTGTAAAAAATAATGCTGACAATTTAAAATAGTAAAAAGAAATTAAAAGAAAAAGGAAAGAAAAACAAAAAAACTAAAAAGAAAATTCAGCATATGAAAACATGCACTACAGGGATAGATTCTGGGTAACTGCACAGAGATAGTCTATAAGGGCTGGCCGACTTCATGATCATTAACTTCATTCTGCAGTCTTGCATTATGATGAATAGCTGCGTTTGTTCTTTTAGGACATGGCTCTCCTCGGGGAATACATTAACAGTCATTTTCCACGTGGTGCTGCTCTTTGTGACATCCTAGGATTCCCGTGATTGTGATTTTCAGGATTGTAGACATTAGGGATGTTAGACTTTAGAGATTTAGGCTTTAGGGATTTTTGGTTTTTCGGGATTTCAACACTGGGGATTACAGCATTCACAATTGTGTCCTTTGGGATTATGACCCAAACCCATTCAAATCACCATGAGATACCACGACATACCTACAGTATTTTATATAGTGGCTAAAATTTGAAAGACTGGCTATATCGAGTGTCGGCAATGTGGAGCAACTGGAACTCTCGTACACTGCTGGCGGGAAGGCAAAATGGTGCAAGCACTTTTGAAAACAGTTTGACAGTATCTTAAAAAGTTAAACATACACCTACCACATATCCCAGTCATTCCTCTCATGGATATTTACTCAAGAGAAAAGAAAACATTTGTTCATAGAATGACTCGTACACAAATACTCACAGCAGATTGATTTGTAATAGCCAATGTCCATCAATGGATGAACAGATCAACAGATTGTGGTATATTCGTACAACAAAATACTACCCAGCAATAAAAGGAATGGACTATTCAGATGCACAATAACGTGGATGAATCTCAGAATAATTATACTGAATGGAAAAAAATCCAGACAAAAAAAGAGTACATCTTGAGTGATTCCATATACATAAAATTCTAGGAAACCCCAACTTGCCCATAATGACGAGAAACAGACCACTGGTTGCTTGGGCATAGGCCGGGCAGGGATGTGTGGGAAGGAGGAATCACAAAGGGGCAAGAAGAAACTTTTGGGGGCAATAGCTGTGTTCACTATTTTGACTGTGATGATGGGTTCAGGGGTGCATATATGTGTGCCAATATTTACCTAATTGTGCATTTTGCATGCAGTTTATTGTATATCAATTACACCTCAATTTTAAAAATTGCAGCAAGAAAAACAAAGTCGTGGGATAGGAAGAACCCCTTCAGAGTGAGGACAGTGGCGGTCCAGGATGTTTTAAGAATGAGCCAGTAATAATGTATCTGTAAGGATGAACTGTCACTCGGCCCAGCCCCCTGCACCCAGAAGACCATGTACACAAACCCCCAAAAGGTAAGAGTCCGAGGACTAGGTCCTGGGCCATCCGACAGTCAGAGGCTGGGAGAAGGACCCACCGGAGACTGAGGAGGGGCAGCCAATGAGGTGGAAGGACAACGGGGCATGTGGTCCCTGGGAGCTGAGTGAAGAGTGTTTCAAGGAGAAGACAACGATCAGCTCTCAAATGCCGCCGAGGATTGAGAATTGATTACTGAGCTGGCAATGCAGAGGTCACTGGGAACCTTGGCAGGAACTGTGTCAGTGGACCAGCGGGGGACAACGTCTGACTGTCGTAGACTCAAGAGAGAACAGGAGGAAGGAAGTGGGTGAAGGGGAGGACTGGTGGGTCTTTCCAGAGGCTCTGCTGAGAAGCAGAGAAAGTACACAGGCAGTGTCTGTCAAGAGACTTTTTTACAGCATAATGAATCATAACTTGTTTGTTTAATGAGAGGACTGAGCCAATAGTGATGCAGCTCTGAGGGTGAGCCGCCTGCCCCAGGAAAACATGCACCCAGACCCCGGTGGAAGGTCGCAGACCTGCAGGTGCAGGAAGCCCACACAAGCAACCTCCTGCCAGGGCTGGAGCATCCCCTGCGGCTCAGACCACACCCAAGGACTGAACTGTGGGGCGTGGGGCCTGGGAGTGTTCCCTTAAATGTTCCCCTGCTCCAGAAGTGGCCTGGACCCCGAACCACTGCTTGGGGACCATTGTCGCTTCACTCCACCGCCCCCGTGAAGCACTAGCTGCTCCTTTGAGAACTTGCCTTCCAGGGGCAGTGGGATCCCAGCCGAGGCAGCTGGTGCAGAGACAAGTATCCTTCTCACTGTAGGTCCCATCACCCACCCCCAGCCTCCATTTCCTCATCTGTAAAATGGGAGTAATCATCCCGTCCTCTCAGCATGGTAAGGAGGATGGCAGGAGATAGTACGAGTGCTGGGGGCAGCCCAAGGGATGGGCCGTCCTTCCTGTCCATCCTGCTACCTGGGGCTCCTGGGGGACTCTCTGTCTTCCCCTAGCTGACTCCCATCTTGGGTCCCCGTTTGGCTCTGGAGGTCTCCACAGTCCCCCTTCTACTTCTGCCCAGATGTGATGATGTTCCATGGCCCCGGCCAGCTGACCCACAGCAGCTGCAGAGGCAACAATAGCTGCCAAGGGTGTGCCCAAAACAGGACGTCCCCTGCCCCTGCCCCATGTCTCCAGTGCCCCTGTGAGGGCGGATGGGAGGTGGAGGAGACATCTGGGCCCCAGGGATCTTCAGCAGGGTGGCTAAGGCTCTAGCGCAGGACCCGAGTTTGAATCTAGGTTTCCCACTTACTAGCTGTGAGACACTGGGTAAGTCATGTCACCTCCAAGAGCCTCCGTTTCCTGTTCTGTAAAATAGCATCTGCTTCACAGAGTTGCCACGAGGATGAAAGGAGATAATGCATGGAGGTGTGTTACCAGCACCTGGCCACACAGTCCATACTGGCCACTGTGGCTCCCACCCGACTCACCCTGAGGACAGTGCCCCCATCCACCTGGAGCTGGAGTTTCTCGTAAGCCAGGCCCCGGTTCAGAGAGCCAGGGCAGGGACAAGGTCGGGGCGGCTCCCTCCCATAACACAGCCACACCCACATCCCTCAGCTCAGCCAGGGGCTTCATAATAATAGAAATTTCCCAATCGCCTGCTAATCACCCCTCCAGTAACTGGATTCACTCTGAGATCTGCCCCTCCCCCAGCCAGGTCTCCTCCCACCTTAGCCCCGCTGCTCCTGGTTTGGGAGCAAGATGGGACCCAGAAGAGTGGCAGATACCACCTCTGTCTTCCCCAGGCGGTACAGTCCAGTGGCTGAGAGTGTGGACCCCCTGGCTTTGCCTCCTCCTAGCTCTGTGACTTTAGGCAGGTCACTTGGCCCCTCTGTGCCTCAGTTTAATAGTCTGAAAAACGGGACTAAGAATGGTACCCCTCATAGGGTTAGTGTGTAGATTAAATTAGTTAACAAGTGGAAAGTGATTCCAGTGGTACCTGGCACTACTAAGTGCCATATAAGTACTTGCTATTCTTCTTACCATTGTTATGTTTATCCAGTGCATGGCCACGTGCACAGTAGGTTTCAGGACATGTTTTTTGAATGGATGGATACATGGATGAATTAATTAATGAACCAACCAGCCTCTAAGGTCCCTTAGTTCACTGATGACTGGTAACAATGGTTATAGATTTTAAGCGCCTTAGTAGGTGCCAGGTGCTGTAATTGATCTAATGGAATCCTCACCACCACCCAGCAAAGTGACTATGATTATGCCCATTACACAGATAAGAAAATCATGGCTGGCCAGGCGCAGTGGCTCACGCCTGTAATCCTAGCACTCTGGGAGGCCGAAGCGGGTGGATTGTTTGAGCTCAGGAGTTCGAGACCAGCCTAAGCAAGAGCGAGACCCCGTCTCTACTAAAAATAGAAAGAAATTATATGGACAGCTAAAAATATATATAGAAAAACTAGCCGGGCATGGTGGTGCATGCCTGTAGCCCCAGCTACTCGAGAGGCTGAGGCAGGAGGATTGCTTAAGCACAGGAGTATGAGGTTGTTATGAGCTAGGCTGATGCCACAGCACTCTAGCCTGGGCAACAGAGTGAGACTCTGTCTCAAAAAAAAAAAGAAAAGAAAATCATGGTTCTTAAAGGTTTACTTGTCCACGATTCCACAGTCACTTTTTCCTCCCATTTAATTTTTAATTGATACACTTAATACAAAATCACTGAGGAAAAAAATTTAAATAGAGAGAGGCAAAATAAAAATAATAAATGTAAGATCACCTGAGATTCCACACCCAGAAATGACCACTGTTACATGTTTGCTGACTACCATCTAGATTGTCTTCATGCAAATTTTTTTTAACAAAGATGGGTTCACAGTATGCATACGCTGCAATAGAGTGTGACTCTCTGTGTCAATAAATATGTAACACTGGCAGCAGCTAGGATTCCATTGTAGAGCTGAATCACAATTTATTTAACCAATTTGCTTTTGTGGTATATTTAGGCTGATCCAATTTCTCACCATTTTATGTGATGAATATCCTCCTTATCCATACAACTTTTTGAACTTGTCCAATTATTTCCTTAGGATAAATTCCTAGAAGTGAAATTTCTGAGTCAAAGACAATACACTTATTTAGGGCTTTTCATATATACATACTGCCAAATTGTCTCCCAGAAAGGTTGTACCAATTTCCATTCCCACTGGTGGCAAATGAGATGTGGGCCACTAATACTGAAGATATACAAAATAGATGAGAAGGTGCATTAGTCAAGAGTGGATAGGCCAAGCTGCAGTACCAGATTAACCCCAAAACCTCAGTGGCGTAACACAACAAAGATTTCCTTCTGGCCCACATTGCAGGCTCAACCTGCTTCAGCAGAAGGACAGTCCCTGCCTCTCACAGTGAAATTCAGGGACCCAAGCTGACAGAGAGAGACTCTGCCATTGTAGCTGCACCATCTGGAACATGAGACCCCCGAGGCTGCCCCAGAGTTGGAAGAGTGAGCGACCAGGTTCTTAAAGGCCATGGCTCAGAAGTGACACAAATTACCTCCACTCCTATTGCATTGGTAGAACTGTCACACGGCCCTGTCTAAACTGCACAGTGGCTGGAAAGTGTGGTGTTCCCTGTGTCCAGGAAGGAGAGATGAACCTTTATATCAGATGTACTATAATGCCTGCTACAAATAGTAAAGGTTAAAAATAATGCCTGCTACAAATGGTAAAGGTTAAAAGTGTCAATGGAAAAGAACACAAACTCTGTAAAATAATTTAAGGAGGTTTATTCTGAGCCAAATTGGAGGACCATGGCCCAGAGCCACACCCAAGAAGTCTTGAGCAAGTGGACTCGCCGTGGCTGGGTGACAGTTTGGTTTTATGCATTTCGGGGAGACAGGAATTACAGGTAAATTCATAAATCAATACATGGAAGGCATACATTTGCTCGGCCCAAAAAGGTAGGACATCTCAAAGCAGGGGCTTACAAGTCATAGGTGGGTTTAGGGGTTCTTTAGTTAACAATTGGCTGAAAGAGTTAGGCTGTGTCCAAAAGACTAGGAATCAGCGGAAAGGAATGCTTGAGTTAAGATAAGGGTCTTCCATCTTTCATGTGATGCTATACCGGAATCGGGTTGGGAAGTAAATCACATCATAAAAACCTGTTTACTGAGATTTTTATCATTTGTAGGTGTGACTCACCAGGCCCCCTTAGAAAGGAATTTTGGGGGCAAAGAAAAAGACCAGGGTTCGGTCCTCAAAAGTCATGGAAGGTTTCCTTTGGCAAGAGAAACTCGAATTGAATCCTGTTATGACTTGTACTGGCCCCAATTTTACCCACTCTGATGTGGCTTTTCTTAAGAAAGTATTCTCTTGTCTCAGTGTGATGAAGACAAGGGGAGGGCCAGGCTAGTGAGTCAGGCAGTGAGCTGGTGACAGCCCCTCTTTCACCTGCAAGGCAGCTAGTGCTTGTCCTGGGCTCCTCACCCAGAGCCACCCTTCACCCCAGGATGGCTGGGGGTACCCTCTTCCTGGAAGGCTGTGGGAGGCACAGGAGCTGAGTCCATGAGAAATCCTGTCTCCCCACCTGTCAATGGAGAACAGCATGGGGTCAGCCACCCCCATGGGTCAGGTGCAAACAGGAAATTGGGAGATAATAGTGGTTAAAATGAGGGTTCTGGGGAGGCCAAGGTGAGACAGGAGGGAGGATCGCTGGAGCTCAGGAGTTCTAGACCAGCCTGAGCAAGAGTGAGACCCCATCTCTACAAAAAAATAGAAAAATTAACTGGGCGTGTTGGTGCAAGCCTATAGTCCCAGCTTCTCATGAGGTTGAGGCAGGAGGATCACTTGAGTCCAGGAGTTTGAAGTTGCAGTGAGCTGTGATGACACCACTGCACTGTAGCCTGGGTGACAAAGTGAGACCTTGTCTCAAAAAGAAAATAAATCCAGCTTTCAGCAGGCAGTCCAAAGTGATGAAAAAAGCACAGGCTCTAACTAAACTTCCTGAATGTAGATCCTGTCTCTGTCTTTCTATAGCTGAGTGATTTCAGGCAACTTCTCTGTGCCTCAGTTTCCTCTCTGTATAACAGGAAGAGTAACAGCACCGTGTCATAGCTCCGGCAGTGAGAACATTGCCTTGCAGGTAAGTTCTCAGTAAGTGTTATTTTTCCAGAAGGCCGGGGTCTCCATCTGATGCCCAAACAGTCTGTTTTCCACCTGCCTCCCTCCCTTCTTTCCTTCCTCATAATCACAGATGTCAATTACTTATAATAAATCTCTTTATATATATATATGTGATTATGTATCTTCATATACAAGATACATCTCTTTTTACATATCTCTATATGTTTATATATTTTATGTGTATTATATATATAATACACATAAAATAATTGTTAGGTTTGTTCTAGGTGGGAACTTGAAAAGTATGTAC
The DNA here is from genome assembly GCA_028533085.1 of Varecia variegata. Classification (NCBI taxonomy): domain Eukaryota; kingdom Metazoa; phylum Chordata; class Mammalia; order Primates; family Lemuridae; genus Varecia; species Varecia variegata. Next base: position 2,738 of record JAQIFY010002725.1, on the reverse strand, counting down.
AGGACAGAATGCGGCTAACAGAAAACTAAGGTTTGTGAAACAGTAGCCGCAGAATTCTGCAGAATCCCCGTAAAATCTAACGGACAGCTGCGGCATTCCTATCCCCCCTGATAAGGACATAACTACCCCCCTCCCTTATCTCTACAGGATGAGACAGACGCAGGAGTCCCAGAAGTTGGTTGTTTCAAAATTTTCTTGCAGCAGCTGTTCTGGCCCAGGTACTCACCCCCTTCCTAAGGAACCCTCTAGAAAACCCAAGGCTCTCCCCTCCCTCAGGGTGGACGGTCTTTGGCCTCCACCCAGATGCTCAAAATAAACAGCATTTTGCTACAAATGAGGCTTTGTGTGTCTGTCTCTCGGCTCCGGACCTAACAATAATCTCTATTTAATATTACATATTCTATGTAATATAAAGGGATTTATTATTAAGTAATTGGTTATGCTTATATAACCAATCAGCATTGTTGGTTCTGGATCTCTGGAGAATCCTAAAACACTCACCAGCGCATCCAGAGCTCAACACTGCACAGACCTCTGATCCTAGGCCCCCCACCCCCTAGAGCCCAGGCCCCATCCCGAGTCCCAGGTTACGTCACTAGAATTGTCCAGCTTCCCAGTGACACCCCAGGGCCCAGCTCAGGGCTTAGCCTAAACCACGATCTCTCTCTGTTCGGCACATGGAGCCCAAAGTCGCCCCCTGCCAGGACTTTCCAGAACCCTGAGGCCAGATGCCAGCTGGGGGAACTGCGCCTTCTGCCCCTAATTCATCAGGAGGGCTGTCCTAGGTGTGGCCTTGGAGATCCAAACCCGGACTGCTACTGTCTCCGCACTGCCCACCTCTGGTGGACCCCTGCCCTGATCCTGGGTGGGGCTGTGTCCAATCAGCATTACCTCCCACCGCCTCTCCACGCCGTCATACACACTCACACCCACCTGTGGTTCGGGATCACCTGGCAGGTGAGCAGTCAGGGCTCTGGCGGGAACAGATGCTCATGCAAAGGGCTCCAGACCCTTGATGCCTGCACTGTGCACAGAGGTGCCGCAGGGACGGAGGCTAACAGAAGCCTCCTGTTAGCCAGACCCACCGGACGCCAGACGGGTGGGCGGGGGCACAGGGGTTCTGCCTCCCGGGCTCCCGCGGTGCAGAGTGGAGGGGGGGTGTCAGTGGCAGGGTGGGGGAAGGATGGAGGGAACTGGTGCTTGCAGAGCCCGCCTGTGCTCGCCCTGCCAGGTGCACAGCACTTTCCATAGGCTGTTGCCTCTCCCTGAGCTTCCTGGACTGGAGACCAAGGCAAGAAGGGAGCAGGGCAGGCTGGGGGGGGAGAGGGGTCCCCCCCAGGACTGAGGGTGGGGCCGCTCCTGGCCCTGATGCAGAGGAGATGGGCCCCCTGCAGCTGTGCGCCCCCATCCCCAGGCCTCTGATGGACTCAGGACAAAGCCCCCTCACTCTGTCGCCAGCCCCCAGCCTCCCCTGGCCAGGCTCCACCCTCCCTGCCTTAATGAAGTTCCTCGCTGACACCTCCTAATCCCCCATGATTAACTTCCAGCGGATCAGAACCAGGACAGCTATTTAATTACATGCAGGCCTGAGATTACTCAGGCCTCATTAAGACTCCATGATTGACTTGTTAATGTGCAGGAATTCGATTTCTTGCCTGGCACCACACTCCCGGCCAGGCCGTTGGAGGAGCAGCCTCTGGACGACAAATGCCCTGCCCTGGGAGCCCCAGCACGAGGGAAAAGACCCCACGTGATCCCAGGGAAACCCCCTGTCTGAAGAAGAAGACACAACACTTGTCCCCAGAGAGTCCCAACCTGAGGGGGAAAAGACACCACCTCTATCTTTGAGCATCTCAAGTGTGAGGGGGGAGATACATTTCTGGAGCTTCCTAAGGGGGAAGACTCAACTCATGTCCCTGGGGAGCCCTGGTCTGGGAAGGCACAGCCCCCCCATCTGAGAGGGACAACATGGCCCTGCCCTGGGACAGCCCCAGTCGGAAGCAGCAGCCGGCGCCTGCCCCGGGCAGTTCAGTAGAGGGGAGAGATACAGCCTCATCATGGGGGCCCCAGCATGAAGGGGAGGTGCAGTCGGGGCCTGGGGAGTCTGGCCTGACAGCGGACACATGGTCCCTTCCAAGGGACCCCCAATCCAAGAAGGGGCTGGGCAGAAGGCCGGTGTCTCCGTGGAGAGACATGAAACCCAGAAAGACTGAGCCATGCAGCGGGGCTGGGAGGGTGTGTCTGGGAACGGCCCTCTTTTGGTGGGACCAGGGACACCATTTCCTCAGGGGCTGATGGGGAAGGGACAGCAGTGGCAGGGGAGAGGACAGAGTGGGCCGACCCTCTCTCCAGGCCTCCACTCCCCCCAGCACGGCCCGGGTCTCTGGCTGCCCCGCCTCCACCCCCACTGCTAATCTGTTGATCACCCTCAACTGAGCCATCGGAGAGGAACTAATCAAGGAAATTGTAAGAGAGGAAGACCCAGGAAGCAGAGTCTGACAGCTCAGGCTCAGTAACAATGAGGAAGCATTTGCAGAGCACCTCCTTGACACAGTGTTTTCCATGCATTCATTGTCTCAGTTATTATTCCCACTGCAGAGATGTGGGGACTGAGGTCCAGAGAGGTTAAGTAGCTTGTCCAAGGATGCACAGCAGTAAGGGGTAGAACCTGGCTGGAATCCACATGATCTCACTCCTGAGCCTGTACTCTTAATCATCACCCTTGACTACACTGTCCT
>JAQIFY010002724.1:0-13109 GCA_028533085.1 Varecia variegata | reverse complement strand
CAAGTATCTTTATTATAGAATGACTTTTGTTCTTCTGGGTAGATGCCCAGTAATGGGATTGCTGGATCGAATGGAAGGTCTACTTGAATCTGTTTAAGGAATCTCCATATTGCTTTCCACAGGGGTTGTACTAGTTTACAGTCCCACCAGCAGTGTATGAGTGTTCCTGTCTCTCCGCATCCACGCCAGCATGTATTGAAATAATAAACAACTATCATAAAGAAACCACAAAGAAAATCCAGGACTTGGAAGAAAAATTCACTAAAGAAATAGAATTATTGAAGAAAAATCAAACTGAACTCCTGGAAATGAAGAATTTATTCACAAAGGTACAAAACACAGTGGAAAGTCTCAAGAGTAGGGTAAATGAAACAGAAGAAAGAATCTCAGAGATCGAAGACCACACTTTCTAATTAAATAAGTTAGTCACAGGGATAGAGCAAAGAAATAAGAGAAAAGACCAGAGTCTACAAGAAATGTGGGATTATATGAAGAAGCCTAACGTTGAGAGTTATCGGCATTCCTGAGGGTGAAGAAGACAACAAGCAAGGGTTGGATAAGCTATTTGAAAATATAATTGAGGAAAATTTCCCAGGCCTTGCCAAAACCCTAGATATACAGGTTCAAGAAGCTCAGAGAACCCCTGGGAGATTCATACCAAATAGGAAGACACCACATCATGTAGTCATCAGACTGACCAAAACATCCACTAAAGAGGCCCTTCTTCGAGCTGTAAGGAGAAAGAAACAAGTAACATATTTTGGAAAACCCATCCGAATTACGCCAGATTTCTCAACTGAAACCTTACAAGCAAGAAGAGATTGGGGCCCCATTCTCACTCTTCTGAAACAAAATAATGCCCAGCCTAGAATCTTATACCTTAATTTAATACAAAAAATATGTCACTCATTGTACTAAATTATATTTTAGGAATAGTTTATTATAATTCGATGTAATAATAAAAACAGAATGGAAAAGTAATTTTCTGCTTTTTGCAATTTGCAACATTGTCAATAAAATGGCAGAGAATCTTTGGTGCTTTTCTCGTCAATTCTGTTCTAGTAGTAACTGTAACTGTAATTTAACAACTTGTGATAATTTAATTATAGAAGGGTATCAATAGGCTACTGGTTCTACTAACCAGTCCTTCTTCAGTGTACTCTTCTTTCAGTATCCATAGGGGATTGGTTCCAGGACTCACCACCCCTCTGCTGCAGATACCCAAATCCACAGATGCTCCATTGCTTTATGTCAAATGGCATAACATGTGCATATAACTGATACACATCCTCTCTTTGAACTTTAAATCCTTTCTAGATTATTTATGATACCTAATACAATACAGATGCTATGTAAATAGTTGTTATACTACATTGGTTTGTTATTTGTATTATTTTTTATTGTTTTTTTTCTGAATATTGTCAGTCTATGGTTGGTTAAATCAGCAGCTTCAGAACCCACAGATACAGATGGCCAACTGTACAAGTAACCTAAAGGAAAACAGATGATGTGGGGAGAGAGGGGACCATATTTGGCTTATCCTAAGAAAGACTACTTTCTTAGGATAACTTAATTGTTATTATCTACTACAGAGTTAAGAAAGAAAGTTTTTACTGTGTTCTCAAAATAAATCTTCAATTGTTAGTAAGAAAAAAAAAAGAAGGAAAGAAATAGTTTACTTTCAAACAGCTACTATGTCCAGTTTGTTCTCTACTCAATGGTAGAAGTAAATTTGACTAAAATGCATTTTGAGTGAATGTCATTTAATAAGTGAAATATATCAGTAATTCTGTCTCCTCCAGATTATAATGAATGCATGTATACATTCAACTCTGAACAAAGCAATATATGCATAATTTTGAATTTGGAAGAACTTCTTAGATATTAGCTTGCAAATATGGCCAAATGACTTGGTCTTGGTGTATTTTCAAGGAAGTGTCTCTCATGAGCGCTGCCTATTTTTGTCCTTCAGCACTTAGGACATGAGGAAAAGTAGAATTTGGAACAAGGAATTTTTTTTAGATAATGCACAGGACTGAGGAAATAGTCTTTGCCGGCAAGAGAAGAGACACACGTATAGACCGTGAAAAAAAATAGATTCATTTGTCATGTATTCCCTTGATGTTGATCAGATCATATATAAGAGATAACAATAGTCTGTAGTTACTGTGCATTTACTGTGTGCCAGTTGCTGGCTAAATGCTTTACATACACCATTTCATTTATTTGTGCTAATAATCTTAGTAGTTGTTTACTAGTACTTATTAGACCTCTTATAAATGGAGAAACTGGGCCATAGAGACATTACGTAACTCTTTCAAGGTGACCTGTTGGGAAGTAGAGGAACAGACATTACAGTTAAGAGCTCTCCAAATCCAGCTCTTAAATTCTGTCCTAAACCCCTCACCACCCTGAAATCAAGGATCAATCAGAAATTAGGTTTTTAGATGCTTATAAACGCAGTGTATGAGTTATCAGACTTTTGGAAGGGTACTTCTTTCTGTGTTGTTTACTACAGACTCTGCAGTACAGAGAAAAGTGATGTCTGCCCTCCATTGATTAAACAAGAGCTTACATTCTGCTAGCTACGTGCCAAGTACACTTCTAAGCACTTTACATACCAAATCTTCTGTGTACTGTATGTATTTCTGTCTTGCAAATGAGTAAACTGAGGTTTAAAGGTGACTGCCTGAGATCTAGTAGAGAATGTGGTTATCACTCAAGCCCCGGCAGTCTAGTTCCATAGTGTGCTCGTAGTCATTGTGCTGTGTCAGCTCTTAGAGGAGTTGGAGAGGGAAGACCAAAGCACACATTATTGTAAATAGCAAATAGGAAATGATTATGTATTTAACAGTGAAATTATAAAGCAAATATAACTTTTTATGCATTCAAGAGCAACATTATATCTCACAGTTTAGAGGCATGAATAAAAATATGGACTTGAGTAGTTCAAAAAATCTTCATGAATGAGTTGAGTCCAGAAGTGGGTATAAAATTTGTGTCAAGGAGACTGGACTTTCTCTCCAGTTCCAGGGATCAACTGAGTCATACCATAGAGATGAGGATTGCTTTTCTGAACAGTGTATTATGATCTATTGAATTTCAAACATTAAACATTAATTTAATAATTTATAAAGATAAGTGACAGGGATCTACTTTTATTTCACATTTTAAAAGTCAAGAAGAGTTCAGGCTTTTCATATTATAGGAGTAAGGCTTTAGTAGAAAAGTAGAGCTTTGGACAGGCCTTTTTCAAAATGTTGAAAATAGCATTTTTGTAACAAGAATCTGGAATTGTATGTTGGAGTCAATAGAAAGGCAAGACATGGAGTTACAGAATCCTGCAATCCAGGTATTAGGTAGAAAAGGCAGGGGGGAGTTTGATGACAATGGGAATGCAGTAGAATTGAAACCCCAAGAGAAATGCTGAAAGAACAGTGACCCGATTGTTAGATGACCAGAAATGGAGGGGGGAGTATATGTTTTAGAAATACATATTTTAGAAATATCATTCCTAGATGTATGTTTTTCTCTCTCCCCCCTTCCTCTCACCTCTAATCTCCTCCACTCTCCTCCAGATATCATATATTTTATTGGGATTAGAGGCCACTATTTAGGAGTTACCATTTTTGTATAAGAACTTGAAGTTTTCAAATGGCTTAGAAAAACGTTTTTTTGTGGGGGGCAAGTCAGGTATCAGTTTTGTTTTCCTGGTTGCATGATGTGCCTATTCTGTTCGAATAAATTTGCCATTCTGTTCTGTTTCACACATGCAATTCTGAGAGCTTTTCTGAATCAATAACAACTTCACAGCTCAATATAACTCGGAATAGCAGTTTGTTTTCTTAACCATGGTGTTAATTCTAAAGACTCTTTAATAAACTCCAACCTAACCTTCCTCATCCTAGCAACCACCAAGCCTGGGGGAGGATTTTATGGTTGAGTAGAGGTAACAGCGTGCTGGAATTTGATTGAAATGAAAGACCAAAAGGTAATAAGTGAAATATTACCTATTAAGATGCATCCTAGGATCTGTCTCTGGGGAAACTTGGTGCTTTGGGGAGTGAATTAAATCTTCAGACTTGTTACATGTAAAAAAAAAAAATTAGATGATTTTCCCAAGATTTTTATTTAATGGCTTCATTAATTATGTGTAATAACTGGTTTCTTCTTCAATTAAAAGCAGATACGTATATTGTGTCCTTTCATGATTTGTTTCTTAAAAATTCTTATTACAAAGAAGTTTTCTATACTTAACATATAACATCATGGCTAGGATTTCTATTATGTATTATATTATGTATAAAATCAGTCTTTGTGATTAAATCAGACAGAGCCAATGGATGTAGAATGACTGTATAGCAAAGGTATGGCAAGAAAGATTGCTTATATGGCATTAGAAATATTAGTGCTCTGAAGTTAGGAACAAGAAAAATTTGGCATCTACAAAAATCAGTGTGTTTAGAAGGAATCAGAGGATTGCAGGATTCTGGAGAGTAGGGAAGCCCAAAGCATAGAACAGAGACAGGAGTTCTGACTAAAACTCAAGAATTATTAGGCAAGAATCCTACCGCAGACATCTGAATACCAGGAATTTGAACTCTGCTCAGAAGGGACACGCAGAACATGGAAATTTCATATTGACAAACTAAGTTGAACCCACACCTGACAAAGTCTGGACAGCAGGTGTGGTGGACACAGCTGGCAGGAACTTTGTCCTGAACTGTATTCCTTCGGAGTGAGGGAGCTTTCTGCCCAGGATGAGGTCAAGAGAGTGAAAAATATGAGTCAAGTACTCCAAAGTTGGGGGAAAAACTCCAAGATAACTAATATACTAAAATACATACAATGATTATTAAACTTAATTTTATTTAAGCAATATTTTTCCCTAAGACTGTTTTCTCTTTTGACCTATGAGTGGTTTACTGGACATATGCTTATTTCTTATTGGTAAAATTTGAAAGTTTTATTAATTTGAACAGGAATTTAAATGAAAAAGGAACTTACCAGAAGGGATGGAATTTGTCTAACTTAAGCTGTATACAAAATCTGTACCTCCCAACTTGATTATAACTTGTTTAATGCTTTTAAAAATACTTTCCCTATTTCTAAACCAACAAGGCATTGCAAATGTCTTTCTCCACATTCCTCTTCTAAATTGGCTGAATCACCAAGTCCATCCAGTATTTTCCAGATTGCTTAATTCTTATTTAGCTATAAAATATCCTTTAAAATATTTCTCCATGGGTTTAATATTAACACATTGTACCAGAAGACAAATTTTAGCAATATGTTTTTCAGTAATTGTTTTAGAGTTACATAGTACCTACGCAGAACCTATTAATATGACGGTGTGATTTAAAAATGCTGTCTCGCTGGGGGCAGTGGCTCATGCCTGCAATCCTAGCACTCTGAGGTATCTCCATATTGCTTTCCACAGAGGTTGCACTAGTTTCCAGTCCCACCAGCAGTGTATGAGTGTTCCTATCTCTCCGCATCCACGCCAACATTTGTTGTTTTGGGACTTTTTGATAAAGGCCATTCTCACTGGAGATAAGTGATATCTCACTGTGGTTTTGATTTGCATTTCCTTGATGATTAGAGATGTTGAGCATTTTTTCATATGTTTGTTGACCATTAGTCTATCTTCTTTTGAAAAGTTTCTGTTCATGTCCTTTGCCCACTTTTTAATGGGGTCGTTTGATTTTTTTCTTGCTGATTTTCCTGAGTTCTATATAGATTCTAGTTATCAGCCCTTTATCAGATGTGTAGCATGCGAGTATTTTCTCCCATTCTGTGGGTTGTCTGTTTGCTCTCATGATAGTTTTCTTGTCTATGCAGAAGCTTTTCAATCTGATCAGGTCCCATTTATTTCTGGACCCCTGAGTCAGAATTCCTGAAGATGTTTTCCTTTTTATCTATATAGTTGCATTGCTTATACTAGTGCTATTCAGAAGAAATATAATATAACCACATATGTAATTTTATATTGCCTGGTAGCCACATTTTAAAAATAAGTATACAGAAACAGGTGAAGTTCCTTGTATATTTTCTTTAATCTCACACATCCAAAATAATATCATTTCAACATGTAATAAAGTATTTTATAATTGTGACATTTTACTTTTTTTCCCTCTTACAAAGTCTTCAAAGTCCTGTATGTATTTTATATTTATAGTAGCTCTCAATTCAGACTAGCCACATTTCATGTGGTCTCTAGCCTGTGGCTAAACAGCACAAATAGCCGTATAAATAGCAATACTCCTGACACAGAGTTCCCAGAAATTCACTTTAGACTTCTTAGTAGTAGCAGAAAACAAGTTAAAACTGAAAATATACAAGGGTTTTATATTGTATTCCAAATCAGTAAAAATGTACCCAACTTACAAAAGTAATGCTTTATTTTACAGAGAGGAGTGCACTGGAAAGTATCAAAGAAGGAGTCTTGAAAATCAAAGAAGAACCATCTAAAATACTGTCTGGAAATAAGTTTCAGGACCGATATTTTGTTTTGCGAGATGGATATCTCTTTCTTTACAAGGACATGAAGGTGTAGTGTTTGAACATGTATACATTTTTATTTGTGTTGTTATGAACATTCTTATTTTATACCACTCTCAGCCATCTCTCTTGGAAGTCACAGCTTGTAGAACATAAAATGCATACATAGTAAATTGATGATTTCTTTCAGCCTCTGGGATGCGACATTAATGCATTTGGTAACACAGTGAGGAACTTCATATGGCTTTTCTAAGCATTTCGCATTTTTTAGGACAGAGAATGACTTAAGCCCTGAAGAAAAGTCTAATATGTGTTACATAAACTAGCATATAAATTAGCATCTCAGTCAATAAAATTAAGAGAGAATATGCCATACCCTAAGGTAAAAGAGGCTTGAGGTTAGCTAATGGAAATTAATAAAAGGTGGAGTAAAATGGCATACCTAAAGTTAAAATAAATCTTATTAATATCTTTCTTGTACACTTGAATGAATTGACTCATGTCATGGCATATTTATTAATGAAATCTTATTATTGTAGTCCCTATAATTTAATCCCTTAAAAGCTTTTATTAAATAATTGTGGAATGGGGAAGAGCACTATAGATAAAAAGGGAGTAGATAAATGATGTAGCTATAAGAATATTGAAGTTAACGTCAGAAAATCTCATCTATGCTAAGAAGTGGGTTGTATGAATAAGTAACTTAACCTCTCAACCTCAATTTCTGAATCTATAATGGGATGATGATAGTATGAGTTTTAATGTTTTAATGCTTAAATAAGAATGTATATAAAGGTTCTTTCTAAACAGTGAAACATTTTATAGATATGTGCAGTGATAATGCCCACGATTAGAAGAGTGTTGTAATCATACAACAGAATACTATCCAACAAAAAAATAAATGAATGTTAATGCATACAACAGTATTGGTGAATCTTTAATACCTTTGAAACAAAAGCTTGACACAAAATAGTGAAATCTGAATCTGTTCACAAGAAGCCTGTGAACAGGCAAAACGGTTCTGTGGTGACAGAAGAAGACGTCTGCTTAGGTTAGGGAGAAAGGTTGCGGCAGAAAAGGGTCAGCGCCATACTTTCTGGACAGAAATGTTCTTGATCTTGTTCTGGGTGGTGGTCACATGGGTGTATACGGCAACAGCTCTACTGTGAGATTCAGGCAGCACCCAGGCCATTTTCAATGTAGAATGGCAGCCAGCAAGACTTGGAGAATGCTTTTTTATGTTGAATTATAAAATTCACTTCAGTAAACATTGCTTACGTACTTTGAGTGGTGCTCCTCTGTGTTCTGTTGTGGAGATGTACAAAGACCAGACTATAACATCTGTTAACATGTTATGAAGAAAGAATCATTAGACAGCTTTCTAAAGTATGCCAGCATGTGTGTGTGTGTGTGTGTGTGTGTGTGTGTGTGTGTGTCTTCTGTTCAGCTCTCCACATGCTTGAACCCCTTCCCCGGCATATTCCTCCAGCAGAGAAGTCTCCATGTGGCATAAATAAATCACAGTAGCACTCCTTCTTTGTGTGTCCTGTGTGTGCTTTCTGCAAGGACAATGGAATGTCCAGGCAGGAGACTAACAAAACAGCCCGAATTCTGCAGCCCTTATCAGAGATGTGTACTAGATGCTGTACTTGAACTCTCACCTTATTATTCTACCTGACAGACCCAGAAGGGAATCTGTCTCGGTATCCAGGGGTTACTATGGTTTATGATCATTCTTCAGTTTTGTCGATAGAGGAATAGTAGAATTTGTAGAAATAAGGTACATAAGGGTTTGGAGGTATATGAACAGAACACACCAGATTTTAAGGTTCATAAACTTTAGGTTTGTGTTTTGAAAGTAAAGGCTAGACTTCGCATTTTATTATTCTAGTCATCTAGAACTGAATGTGATTTAATTTTGTTTGGTTTTCTGCAGTGAGCCCACTCACCTTGATCTTCAAAAGACTGACTTTCTTAATCCTTGTCCTTTGATATACCTAATATATTGGTTAAGGATTGATTTTGCATTTGGATATTTGGCTGGAGTATTTAAAAATCAACCTTTCACAGCTTCTGTGGCTGTCTTTAAAAAAAAAAACCTAAACTTTTTAGTCCCAACAAGAAACTGAAAGCCTCAATTGTGTAGCAATAGCCAGTTGCTAGCAACAACTGGCAGTCACCATAGCAGTGACCAAACGTTCGAGTGGGTGCTCTGTGAGGAGCAGAGTTCTATACATTTTATTTGGATTAGCTCACATTATCTGTATAGTAACCCCATGAAATTGGTACTCTTATCATTCCCACTTTGCAGATGAAGCAATAGAGCCACAAAGACGTTACATAACTTGCCCAAAATCGCATACAGTAGGTGGTAGAGTCTGAATTCACTCCCAGGCATCTGACGCCAAAGGCTCTATGCAGGAACTTCCTAAGGAAACTTAATAACTATGTATTATTTTAGCTTTGTGTTTTTGCTGACAGAATTTTATTTATAGAGGATCAGTCCCTTTCATTAAATAGTATTCAATATTTTCAAATATGGAAACACATACAATTCAATTTTTATGGTGTTTTCCCTCAAGCTGATGTGCACTTTAATATCTGCCACGGGAAAGCCTGTTGATGGAGAAGTGACTCTCACAGATGGATTGTTTCTAGGATGTGAGATGAGGAATCTTGTATCCCTTAACAGAATAAGTCTTAAGGATTTGTGTCTTTTTGGAAGGATCATCCTGCTCATCTAAGATAATTCATAAAAACTGGTAGGCAGGAATAGTCTCGAGAGTTTGTCTAAAGACAGTGCTCTTTGACACCGAACACATTTTTTAATAGTAACCTCAGGTTATAGAATTATTGTCTAATCATTAAGTGTTTGAAAGTTATATCTGTACATCTGTCAGAATAAATTAGTGTAACTGATACTTTAATGTGGACATTAAGAAAGGCAGACAAGAGATTTATATTAATATTTTTTCTTTAAACTCAAACTAAATTATTTTTAACACATGATTTTGTTTTGCTGGTTATTTTTTCATGTTACTAGTCTGCCCCTGTTATTGTTGATAGTGCAATCATTGGCAGTGTTAACTTTTACAGTGATTTTACAGTAAATAATCAATGGTAACATCCCCTGACTTATTCGAGTAAAGATTTGGCTCTGGTTCTAGCAGTCGCAATTAATATATGTGTGTTTGTATATATTTAGAAAATGATTTACTGAGAAGGGAGTAGAAATTATAAATTGAGAAGTGTATTTAAAGAGACTTTGTGCTAATTAGAGATAATTTATGAATGCTCATTAACAACAAATTAGGGTAATACACAAGGGAAGATATATTTCATTTTGCAAGTTTTCCCCGCACAGAAAATGTTAATTGTTTTCTGACTTGATTTACATAAAAGGTGAGAGGTTTCAAAGAATATTACCATTATACTGTTAATGGTGTGAAAAAAGCAAATGGGTAAGAGCAGCCATTAAAAGTTGCATGCACTAATAAGCAAACTCCTCTTAGCCACAGGAATAATTTTTTAAGCACACTCATTTAATTGGCATAGTTAAAAACTTTCCTTTGAAATGTAGTGGCTGAAGCAACACATTACAGACTTCGTAACAGTCTAGTATATTGAACTTTTTGGAGGAATTCTCCAAAATTATACATACCACAAGAGAAAGTTGTAATAAGCCAACAGTAAAGTTATCTTGCCAAATGAGATTTCTTTTTATAGAGCTTTCCATTAAGATCTATATAGTTCCTCTTTATGCATATTCAGTTTAAAGATCAAAATGGAAAAGATTTATTTCCACAATTGCTGATCTCCTATCAAATTATATACCCTTTGGTTTTTTGGTCTTTGGTTTATGTCTGAACAGTATTCCATTATGTATATACCACATTTTCTTTATCCAGTCATCCATGGATGGACATTCAGGTTGATTTCTATCTTTGCTGTTGTGAATAGTGCTACAATAAACATACAAGTGCAGGTAGCTTTTTGCCCTAATGATCTCTTTTCCTTTGGGTAGATACCCAGTAGTGGGATTGCTGGATCGAATGGTAGTTCTATTTTTAGTTCTTTGAGAAATGTCCATGCTGTTTTCCATGGTGCTTTTACTAATTTACCTTCCTACCAATAGTGTATAAGCATTCGCTTTTCTCTACATCCTCGCCAACATCTTTGTCTTTTTAGTAATAGCCATTCTGACTGGTTTAAGATAGTATCTCATCGTGCTTTAATTGACACTTCTCTGATGATTAGTGATGTTGAGCATTTTTTCATATGCTTGTTTGCCATTTGTATGTTTTCTTTTGAAAAATGTCTATTCTTGTCTTTTGGCTATTTTTAATGGGATTATTATTTTTTGTTATTGAGTTGTTTGAGTTACTTGTATATTCTGGATATTAGTCCCCAGATATATACTTTGCAAATATTTTCTCCCATTCTGCAGGTTGTCCACTCGGTTGATTATTTCTTTTGGTGTGCAGAAGCTTTTTAGTTTAATTAAGTCCCATTTCAAGATCTTATTCTTAGTCATATTGCTAGCCTCTGACTCAGTGCTTCCGTTTCTAGAAATCTAGCCATAAAGGAAAAAAAATCTAAAATGTTTTATTAAATATTATCTACAATAATAATAGCAAACTTAATAATAGTGATTAGGAGTAAATTCACCATGTAAATTCCAGGTCTTTGGTCACCACAGCATTGTTTTTGATCATCTTCCTGATTACTTTTTCCTCTATATTTTCTTTATATCCTCCTAATTTGTTTGCTCTATGAAAACTAATTTTTAATTTTATAAACATATTTCACTCCCCTTTACTTGTTTTTTGAGGATAAAATATCTTAACTATCTTTATTGATGTCATTTCTATTCATCCATGTGTAAAAGCTCATTAAAATTCATGTTTCAAATTTTTTGGATTTTTCCCTAGTAAGTATCAGACTAATAAAAGTATTTTCACATACATATTTGATTCTTACATATTTAATATATATTAATTTGAAATTTGTTTCACACAAGTCTGTGGCTTTACTACTTTTCAGGACAAAGATCACATATTAAAATACAGAGTATTCAAAACATAAAAGTACACAGTTGTAAAGAATGTGTTTTATAATATAGATCTTACAGACAATATAGACTGTATGTACTATGATTTGTCTATTTGAAAACAGAAAGCAGTGTATTATACTGAATTCTTGTGTCAGGTGCACAGGAAAACTTGTTTACAGTACTCCTTTATAAGATAAATACAAAACTATTTCCCACATATATTACAACCATATTTGGTTTAAAAATCACAAATTGATAACATATAAATACAAAATGCTAGGAAAAGTTTAATATATAAGGGAAAAAACATCTTATGCATTGTATTACTTTTCAAATTTGACTGCTTTCATAAAGACACTGATAATATTTTAACTTATATAGAACTTGGTACTTATTTGAGCTGTGTATTTGCTACATGGGCTTTTGTGCATTGTCAGGATTGCTAACAAACATCCATACTGCAATTTCTATGAAGCAATGTGTTCTAGATTTATAATAATAGTAGCTGTTATTTCCTGTGAGCCTCTTTTATGCCCATTACTGGACTAAACCCTTTATAGGCATTTTCTTGTTTAATCTTTACAATAATCCTTCACAATAACTCTTTACCTTCTCATTTAATCGTCACAATAACCTAATGAGGTTGTTAGTGTTTTTATTATCCCTATTTACCAGCAAGAAAATGAGGGCAGAGAGAAGTAAAATGTAGTCAGAAGCTAGCAAGCCAGATTTCCATCCAGGTCTTTATGACCTAAAACACCTTGCTCTTAGTTATAAATGCTATCTGCATACCAGTTTGAAGAAAGAGATTTCCTTGAGGATTTTTAGGATATGGGAAATGTTGTATTCTAAATTAATTCCTTGGTTATCATCTGTATAAAATCTATTGCAGGGGTATCCAAGGGTAAATAATGAAATGTGTGAAGTTTTGATATTAAGTTTTTAGATTAGAATATAATGATTCAATTTTACTTCTGTCAGACAAGACAGAGGTAATAAGTTTTCCTTGAGAAAACATATTCAAAGATTTTTAAAATTGTTTAAATATTTACTTATGCTTGAATAAATATGTTGCAAAGAATATGGAGAAAATATAATCGATCTAGGACCAACTATAAATTTTTAGAATCTACTTTAATGAATTTATTAGTGATAATTTTCATTAATATGGAAATGTGAGATAGTTCAATATCTATCCATACAGATTTTTTTTTTTATTTCAGCTTATTATGGGGGTACAAAAGTTCTGGTTAGATATATTGCCCATGTCCCTCCCATTCCCCCGAGTCTGAGCTTCAAGCGTATCCATACAGATTTACAGTCTATTTTCTATAATTCTGAAATTCAAAAAGTGCATAAAATCAACCCATTTGGTGGCAAAATCAGAACCAAAATAACATGGAGATATTTATATTAATAGCTTTTACTTATTAGTCTCACACTGTATGAAATGTCATGCATGTAAGTACAGAAATATGAGTATATTTGAATACAAGGTACTGTCCCAGTCAGTACTGGAAGTGTGTGGAGTCACATAACATATGGCAGATGCGTC